>WEKX01025158.1:100894-123378 GCA_013390025.1 Pitta sordida
GGCAGCTTTAGTGGGGGGGGTGTGTGTTTGTTGGGGTTTTTTTTAATATTGTTTATTTAGTTGGAATTTAGTGCCCTGCTTTCTATTTTTTTTGGTCTCAAGACTGTAATAACACTTGACTGATGATGGGCTCCACTTCCCAGCACCTCAACNAGGTAGGATGGTGTGTTGGTAGTAGGATGGCAACAGGTTAGGTTAGGTAACAGGTTTGACTGGATTAGATTGGTAATAGGGGATAGGTTGGACTTGATGATCTCTAAGGTCTTTTCCAACCTTACTGATTCTGTGATTCTGTGATTCTGTGAACTGGGTTTTATGTCGTTTTCATCAGAAAGATGAAAATGGCTCTGTTTGCCATTTCCATTGCCACTGGATTTCTTGATCAGTTTAAGTGATAGTCATTCTTTTTGTAGCACTAAAAATGGGGTGATGTTAGGGAGTGATCAGGATTTATAATCTCCGTTCCTGCAAAAAATTGTGGGAGGACAATGACTTCATTAAAGGAAAAATGTTTAACAGGTGATAAAATGTAACTGTCAATGAGGAAAAAAAAAGTGTCACCACTGGAAAAAAACCCACATTTATTCCAGTTAATTATTGGAGCTGCCAATTAAATCCCGGAAATATAAGAAGTGATTGTCTTGTCATGAGAACTCCTGTGCTGTTAAATACAATGTGGTTATAAATATACTGTGTATTATATGTTTGTTACAGGGACTAAAATTCCCTCACTGGGTTGTGCATCCTGATTACAACTTGAATGGTTTTGGAAGTTTCAAAATATGTGGTGCATTTATATATATATACACACATACATACATATATTANNNCACATACATACATATATCACATATTATATATATATAAATAATAGTATTTTATATTATATATAAATATAAATTATATAAAATATAAATACATGCAGATAAGTCTACTGTGATACTGTGATATATATCTAAATTAAAAATATATAGGGATCACCTGAGAACAATTGCTTCAAAATGACTTCTAATTGGGAAGCAGAAGGTGCATCCCCCCCAAACTCCCACCCTCTTCTTTGCCAGCTGAGGAGCCTTCCCTGGCTAAATGAAGCAGCTCAGGCAGTGCCCATAAAACCCTGGAGTTAGGGAGGTGGTTCCCGAGGTTCCTGGTGCAGCCGGAGGACAGAGGGGGAGACTACAATTCCCATCGTGCTTTCCATTACTCGCACTGCGGTGACATCATGACATGGCTGGGACTGGCTGTAAGGCGACAGGACCAAAAATGTAAGCTCGGGCTTTCTTTCACTCCTGCAGCCGGGTCTTTGGAATTTCTGCCCAGCGGATCGCAAAGCATCAGGAGAGGGTTAAGGGCAGGAAATCGGTGCCGTGCGTGGCAGCGCTGCCGCAGTTGGGGACTCCCGTGCGGAGCAGTTCCTCGGTGCCAACGCTGCTCCTTCGCCTCCTTGCCCGCAGCCCCAAATCCATCGTTTGCCGCTGGTTTTTTTTTTTGTTTTGTTTGTTTCGTTTTGACCCCAAGCTCCAAGGGTGGAGGAGAGGCGCTCCCCACATCCTGGCAACAGTGTGCGTGTAGTAACCGCGGTCCGGTGTCGCTGTGCCCATCGCGGTGCCACCGTGTCCCCGGGCAGCGAATGGCTGGGGGGGAGCGGCCGCGCAGGTTGGTCTCGATGGAAGTTGGGGGGTTGTTCTTCAGGAGCGATGCTGGGGGTTTTTTAGGCGGCTGGAAAGCAATCCAGGGAGGTGGTATTTTGCCGTGTGATGGTTGCTTGGGTTGCTGTGGTTTAATTAAGCGTCATAACTGAACTCGGACTTTCGGGCGGTTCTGTGATCGTGAGTGCGGGACAAAAACGTGATTTTTCTAAACGCGAACGTCTCTTGGTGGTGACAGCCAGCGTTTCCTAATGAGGTTTAAAAGGTGGATGGGAGACTTAAGGATACTTGTTGTCATTATTTCTTTAAGATACTCAAGCAGGTAATAGATCCTCTTCCATTTCTCACTGGAAACAGTTTAGATTCCTTGAGAGACAAGTGACAGTGTTTGCTCAAGTCTGCAGAGCCCTGAAGGCATCGACTTGATACTTTGAATTTCACCAAGTGAGGAGCAGGTGGCTTTATCTAATCGCAGGTGTGTAATGAAATTAAGATACAAAGCTGTCGAACTTACTGTGTGTCCTGTTCCTCATGCCCCTGATTGAAATGAAGTTCTATCTATTTGGCCACACGCCAGCTTGTAATTTCAAAATATGTCTTTTTTTACACATTAGGTAACAGATAATTTCAGCATCTTTGCTTGCCTAAAAATGTGTTTGGAAAGACACTTTGGTTTGATGGGGTTTAAGCTGTGCTGGACAGGCCATGTGTTAAAATGGATCTAGGCAAGCATTTCTTAATTCCAGCTGGAATTTTTTCAGTCCTAAACAAAAAGGTTTATATTATGTTATTACCAATAATCTTGTTTTAAAGCACAGGATGGAATCTAAGTTATACATTTAAGGTGTTTTTGGTTTAGTTGACTTTAAGGTGAGTAGAAGTTCAGTAAAAGCTCTGTACCTGTTGGTTTAATATTCCCTTGTGTTTCCCTGGACTGCCAGGGAATAATGGACTGTGACACATGGGAAGAGCTGGGAGTGAAGGTGAATATATAAAGGGAGCTGGCGTTAAGTTCCCTTGTATTTCCATGGAGCCTGCAGGAAAACATAAAATCCTCTGAACCCCAGAGTAAGGGTTTCAGTCATTTTTGTATCTCAAAGGCTTTGGAAATAGTAAAACTTCATTGTTTAGAGTACTTGTGGCTGTGAGCCACAGAGGGTGCAGAGTTGTAAAAATCTATCATAAAACCAATATCATTAACTTTTTAAATAGTTTAAATTATTTGCAAAGCAGAGCTCTGTTTCTAAACTACCTGCTGAGAAATTATTCCTTTTTCTCTTCTTAGTAAAATAAGAACTTGAGTAAGTGAGTGTGTTACAAATTTGAATTTCTGAAGTGATTGACTTTTGGGGAAGGCAGAAGTTGGGATAGTTGCAGTTCCCAGTGGATAAATCAAGTGGCTGCCCAAGTGCTTGCCCTGTTTGAGTTCTTGTCATTGTCATTCTCAGATTTAATAGAAGTGCTGCAGAAACGGTCTGTTTGTTTTGGGTTGCCTCACAGAGGTCCCAGTGCAGTTTCAGGGATGGGATGGAGGAACAGATTGGAACCTCCTCCACAGCGAGCTTTGTAAAGCAGAAAGGCGTTAATAAAAAATAAAAGGTGTATTAAAAAGGAATTTGGGTCTTTAAACTTGACAGCAGCTTTCCCACATAACCTGATTCTGGAACTTATAAACCCTCAGGAATATAGATGGACATTTCCAGGCCTCTTGGTTTCCCTCAAATAGATATGTTTGTATATATCCAGGGAGAATGTTGTCCTTTTTAACCAAGGTTTGGGATACGTGGAGCAGGAGGCACCAAAATCAGGAGGGTGACCATACAAGAGCTGTTCATAGGGCTCATTTAAAGCTTCTGGTGCCAATTTAAAGAAGTGTCAGTGGGGAGCTGAGTGGATATTGCACTCCTAAGAAAGAGGAGGAAAGGACTGGGGATAGCCAGGGATACCAGCAGGCGGTGCCATGGAAAGTGCTGCTGTTACAGCAACCTTTGGGATGGGGAATGGGCAGCTTGGGAGCCAGTCATCCTGTTTCCATGCCCAAGGAACAGCTTGTTTCCTTCTGGTGGTGTGCTCTGAGCATTCCACGTTTTGCTTGGGGTTCTTTTTGAACCGTGGCAGAAGAAAATAAAACTACTTGCAAGTTCTGCACAGGAAAACACTATTAATTTTATTTTTGATTTATCAGTGTAACAATGTGAGCTGACAGTGCTGCTTTAACTAAAGCAGTGGCTTCTGCCCAAGGTCTAATCTGACGTCCTCATATCGTCAGCAGGAGCCCTAACAGGCCTTTTTAGGAAGGAATTATTTACAAGAACCATGGGTTTGTGTCAACCCCTAAATAAACAAGTGACAGCCACAGACAGTGCCACTGAAAATCCACTTTTCTGAAGGAGCCTGAGTTGGCTGGAGCCCAGGGGTAGCCCTCAGACCTGTTTGGAACACCTGGGGGAATTTGGGGCTTTGTTTGGACTCTTGGGTAGGTTGTGAAGCCAAATACAGCACCCGCAAAGCTTTGGAAGTTTCCCATGATTTCAAGCAGTTCCTGTTTAGAGACAGCAATGGATTTGTTTGGGCTTTCAGGTGTGAAAGCCACTTGCCAAGTGAGAGCTGGTCATGCGCAGTGGGGTGTGGGTGACTGACATCATCTTTCTGCTTCAGGACAGGAGCAGGTAGTTTGTCAAGTTGTAAGAATTTATCATAGTATGTCTATTACATGATTTATCTTCATTTATCTTAATTATAAAAGCAGCTTTTTCCCTCATCAAAGCTTTGTTCCTGTGAAGATGAAGCCTTATATTTCTGTAGTGCCTTGACTTGCTAACCTGGGACACTGTTTTGCTGTGCCATGGAACACAAAGGGCTGAACCCAATGAGTGTCACCCGTGTGAGGTGCAGTTGATAAGTTGGCACTGGCAGCCACAGCAGGACATGCTGCTTTTGGCTCCAAATATATAGGGTTTTGTCCTGTAATGGGTCAAAATGGATGTGCAGAGACAAGAGGGAAGGATTTCAGAATCAGCATGTTATACTTGGAGTGCTCTTGGGAACATGGGACTGTTTAGGCTGGAAAAAATCCCTAAGATGGAGTCCAACCCTTATCCAGCAGTGCCGTGTTCACCACTAACCCACGTCCCCAGGTGCCACATCCACACCCCTCCTGAACACCTTCAGGGGTGGCGACTCCCCCACTGCTCTGGGCAGCCTGTGCCAGGGCTTGACAACCCTTTCAGTAAAGAAATCTTCCCTGGTATCCAATCTAAGCCTCCCCTGGCACAGCTTGAGACCATTTGCTCTCCTCCTGTCCCTTGTTCCCTGGAAGCAGAGCCTGACTCTCCCTGGGTTCCCCCCCTCCTGTCAGGGAATGGAGAGAATTCCAGGTGCCCCTGAGCCTCCCTTTCCCCAGGCTGAGGCCCCTCAGCCCTTTTCCAGCTCCATTCCCTTCCCTGGACACGCTCCAGCCCTTCCATGTCCTGTCCTGAGGGGCTGTGCTTTCCTCGCACCTGGGCAGGACCCAAACTGCCTTTGCCACTGACAGACCCTGAGCCTGAAAATGGATAAGGGGCTGCATTCCCGGGGACCTGAGGGGTTTGTGCTGTTGTGTGATGGGGATGGATGTCCAGTTGTGTGGCAGATGTGAGCAGGTCCCGGGCTGGATGGATGTGGAGCAGTGGGGTGGACCTTTGTCTGGCAGGTGAGGTTGGAGAGGAGATGTGTGAGCCCATGGCCCCTGCCTGCATGGTCCTTGGTGCTGCTGTCCTGCCCATTCCAGGATTCCCTGTGGCCTGTGGTCACCAGTTCTTGTACCTGCTCATGTGGGATCTCACTGCACTGAACAGAAATGAATTATTATCTTACCAGAGCACTGGACAGGAGGAGCTGAGGGTGTGACGTGGTGAGGGGCAAGGAGGGGAATCTGGAAATTAGTTTCACGCCTAAGTACAACTTCAACAGGGTTGGTAATTGCTGCCTTTTTTTTTTTTTAATTGCTTTTAAACAGGCTAAGTCAGTCCATAAGAACCTAAATTTCTGCTTGCAAAGCAATGCTGCACACCTCAGAGAGGAGGACTCGTATGCTGATGACAAGGACATGGTCAAAGGGCCACCACTGGTCACTGCAAGCCACAGGTGAGTCTAAAAACTGAATTTGCTTAGATAAACAGAAATAAAAACCTGTGTGATGAGTTTGTTTTATGGTGAATAACCACCTAACAAAGCAAACCTCAATGTCTGACGAGAAGGTTAAAGATGGAGCAGCTTTTACTGTTTGTGTCAGGACAGGACAGTGACCCTCTGTTCATGGAACTCACCAGATCCTCACACTTTCCTTGTAAAACTCCCCCCAAAATCCTCAGAAGAGCAACTGCTGGGAGTTCCCATGGACCAAAACCAGACAGAAAATCTTTGTATACGCCTTTAGATGCTTGCGTTAAACATGTTAGTCCATGAGTGTTCTTAATGTAATTGGGCCATAGACCCCATACATCAAACAGGCATCTCATAAATGTGTTATTCCCCCCCCGACCCCACCTTAAAAGGTGCTTTTTTATGTGCTTTTGACCCAGCTAAGAGGGGTCTGACGCACTCGTTCCTTTTTCTCAGGACAAGTTTCTGGTTCATTTTTAGCAGTCAGAGAATTATTTCCCTTTGCTGTTGCAAAAAGCCTTTCTGGTGCTGTGACACTGGGATTTAGAAGGAATTCTTCAGTTATCTGCCCTTTTTATGGTTTTTATCCCTGACATTAACAGATATCTGGCTGAACTATTTTCTCCCCCTAATTTTTTTTTTTTGCATATCAGTCACCTACTTACTTCTGCTTCAACTCGAAAACAAGTTACAGAATTCTGATTTTTCTTTTTATTTTTTCACTCACTACTTTCAGAGAATTGCCATCAGTGCATCCCCAGTAAGTGAACCTGTCCCAGAGTGCTGCAGATTAAAAAGGCTGTAGGTAGGAGTTATTGGAAGTCTTAAAAAAGCAAACAAAACCCCCAAACCAAAACACAAAACCCAAATCGAACAATCCAAAACAGTAAAACCCAGTGCATTTTCTTAGTGAGACAAAGCTGAAATAAACAGGAAATATTTATCCTGCCAAGAAATCTGAGTAGAATACCCTCAGTGTAAACACAATAACACAGGGCAGTGCTGCTGTTTACTGTTGTTATCAGAAATGTTTATGAAAAGCACTGTTGTGCAATGAGCTCGGGATAACAGGCTGCAAAAAAAGGCTTATTGCTAATTTACCTCAAATCATTTTTGGTAAAACAAGAACTTTGTGTCAGGTGGGACTTTGTGTCAATGAAAGCAATTTCTTCTGATTGCGTAATGAAGTAAATATTTAGCTGTGATTATTTTTCATCGTATAATGTACTTTTCAGGGTTTTGTTAGTCTGTTATAAGCTGTAAACTGTTCTCGCCTCTAAACAGGAAGAAATTCTTTTCCGTGAGGGTGGTGAGACCCTGGCACAGGTTGCCCAGAGAAGCTGTGGCTGCCCCATGCCTGAAAGTGTCCAAGGCCAGACTGGAGCAACCTGGGATAGTGGGAGGTGTCCCTGCCCGTGGCAGAGGGTGGAACTGGGATGATTTGGAAGGTCCCTTCCACCCAACCATCCTGTTTCAGTGAGGTGCCCCAGACACAGATAACATTGGCATCATTTTATAGCCTTTGTGAAANTTTAGCTTTTTGGAAAATCAAGGACTTTTTGAGATGGGTCTTTGTCAATGAAGCTATTCTAAATGTGTATATATATATATATGTAACAGTTTCTAAACACGAAGAACTGCCTGAGACTTTTGGAAGCAGTGACTGTGTTTAATAAANGTGTCCTGCAGTGCCCTGGGAGCAGCTCTTGCCATCTCACAATAGCAGTTGTGAACTTGAACCGTTGCCAGAACTTTGCTGGATAGCACTGGAAACAAAACACTTCCAGTAATGAGGAATGATACGTGAAACTCCTGCTGTTTCCACAGAGCTATGAAATGCTCAGACAGAGGTTTTTTCACGAGATCCTGGCTAAGAGGTCCAGTGGCATCCTGGCCTGTATCAGGAACAGTGTGGCCTGTAGGACCAGGGAAGTTNTCTGGTTTTAGCTTTTTGGAAAATCAAGGACTTTTTGAGATGGGTCTTTGTCAATGAAGCTATTCTAAATGTGTATATATATATATATGTAACAGTTTCTAAACACGAAGAACTGCCTGAGACTTTTGGAAGCAGTGACTGTGTTTAATAAATACTTTTGTTTGTTTATTCATCTGTTGTGATGAGCTGCTTGCACAAGTTGAAAGCCCTTGGGGTGCACAAGATGTGTTTAATGAGTGCAGGAGGTCTTGGGAAAGAGTGTCCCGTTTCCTATGCAAAGAGGGGGTTTAGTACATGCATACTTCTATTTTTCAGGAGCAAACAGAAGCTGTGCCTTTTTATGCTTAGAAAGAAAAAAGAAATCCATCCTGATAACCTACCTGGGGTTTAGATGAGGGGGTTTTGAGAGGTAATTTAGTGAGAGCAGTGCCTTTCCCAGGGTTTGCAGGGTGGGAAGGATACAGTAAAATCCCTACTGAAGTTGTCATAATTTGATTTTTATTTTTTTTGAGGTAGCGTTTCATTTTCTTTTTTTTCATGTCGGAATTCTGAGTGATTCTATTCAGTTTTCTTTTTTTCACTGTAACTTGTTTGTACTTCCCATATAAGTCCCAGAGGAGAGTTTCTATTCAACTGGGTGGAAGGACAGGCTCGACTCTTCTGGAAGAGCCACGGCTGTATCTTGGGTACATGAAGTACCTCCTCTCCTGATCTTTTGTCCCGCACAACTTGCATTTAGCAGTGATTAATGGCTCTGAAAATAAAAGATAAATCCATTACTTACAGGTCCTATTTTTAATCTCTGCAGAAGTATTTTATACCCTCGCCAAAGAGCTATCTCTGTGTTGCATCCTGGCAGTCTAAACAAGACCAGGGCCTGGGCACTGGCATGTGCTTGTTGTTGCAGCTGAATTGTTCTTGAATTTTTGGCCTTGGTCAGCTCCTGGTTCCCTGAATGTTACTTGTGTTTGTGGTTCTGGAGTCCTTTGGAACAGAAAATGTGGGTCCCACCCTCTTCTTCTGAGGGTCAGACCTTGACTCAAGCCCTGTGGTGCCATTTGGATTCTGGGCCAGGAACTGGTTCTTGTCCCTAATTTGATGACTAGAAATATTGACAGATGTGGAATTTTACAGAATATTTGTGTAGCTCCTACAGGCATCTAGTACCTCTAAATCTGTTGGTTAATAGGAATTTGTTGGGATGTATAAGACCAAACAAATATCCAGAGGAAGAGAGGCCTTCCAAATAAATGGCAGCTTCACTAAATGTTTTGTCAAAGGATTTGTAGTAAGCAAGAGGAAAAATTGAATTCATGGAATTCCAGGTTTGAAGTGACCTCAGTTATCACCTGCTCCAACCTTTCCTTGCATAAGTCATCTTTTGGATAAATAATTAATCTGAGACAGTCTTTAGTGCAGATTAATTTTCTTACCCCCATTTTGCTCTCTGGAGGTTATAGATGTCCCTCCCTGCTTTCCTCTTTGTTGGGATATTTTGTGTTTTCAGGGATATGAGGGTGATAAGGGCTCATCCTGTTGTTTTCCAGAGGGGATGTGTGTGCCTGTGATGTGCATTCCCAGTCCTGCAGGACAGAGGATTCTGAGCTTGTGAACGTGACACCCCAACAGCACCTACAATGTGAAACCTGTGGGGAATTCCTGTTATTGTGCAGTAAGTCACTTTTATTATTTACATATTTATTTTTAGAAGGCATGTTTGTCAGAGTTGGACTATTTTAAGGCAAGGGAGGGAACTTTGCTTGGATTTTATCCTTCTCTCATAGGGATGCTTCACTTTTCCCTAAAGGATTATTTAGTTCAAGGAACAAAAGTGAGGCTTTGCTTTGTTGCCTTTGCTGCTCGTTTAGATAAACACAGAATATTTTTAATATTCCCTTCTCTTTTCAACACAGGTAAATAGCAAGAACCAAGCAATGGACACTCAATTCTTTTCCCCGTTACTGGGAGCAGTTCCCAGTTCCCCTCCAGCCCTGGAATCTTCCCGGCTGTGCAGCGCCTGGTCAGGATGTGGGGAAGACATTGGCTCCAAAAATGCCCTTCAGGACTGCACAAAGAAACGGTATCAGCATTCCTGGTGGCATCTCCAGGTCTTCTGGAACACTGGAATTGTTGTGGAGCCGAACAAAGGACATCCTGGGTCTTTTTAGGAAGAGTTTATGGGATAACTAGAAGCTCAATGAATTTTCTTGGCTGTGTAATAGTTATTATAGAGGTTGTGGAAAAAAAGGCAGGAGGGGTCAGCCTGTGTGTGTTTACCTGTATCATTAATATTCAATAACCAGATGAATATCATTAATAATCAATATGGTTATTGAATAACATTAATTTATCAGCAGTCTTTGCACTTATATAAACAGTAAATAAAATCAGAGACCAGATGCTTGGCAGAGCAAACTTAATAGTCATGAAGAAATAGAGGTAGTTACAAATCAAAATCAATTCATGTATAACTTTAATTTTTTGATATTAAAATAATAGCTCTGGAGTTAGGGAAGTAGATAAATTAGCATGTCCCTGACTTTGAGACTATTGCTCATATTTGTTACCTAAAAGAGACAGGTTTGGAGAAATGGCTATTAAATTATTTTGTTTATTATTAATTTTTGTTTTGTTTCAGGGCACCTATAAATCTTCCTTATTCTGGCAATGGCCCTGATGTGTTTGGGCTCGTGTCAAGCGTTTTAGAGGAGCCAAACAAGCCAGAACCAGTTACAGACTGGTAAGTTTGTTCTGAAAGTTCTTGTAATTTGTGTTATTTTTGATGCCCATTATCACCCAGATATGATCCACGTTTTTAATTCACAGAATTATATAAAGCATGTCTTACAACTCCCCTTGAAATGTAGAAGTGTTTCTTTTTATTTCATTTATCAGTAAAAAAAAAAAAGGCAATAACCTGTTAGGCAGATTTTCCCAAAGTCTTCCTTCAGCTTTACAGCATTTGGGGAGGGAAAAAAAAAAGATTAATTTTAACCATAGGGAGCTGACTGAATAAATTAATAAATCCAGATCAGCTCTGCAGTTCTGAATGTACCTCTTATAAAGAGTAGAGAAGAGGGTTGGTACTCAGATTTCACAGGGTGTTTACTCCACTGCAGTGGGAATATTCCCCACCTCGTATTTTTTGGGAGATCTCATGGTTAGCCAGTAATGTAAAGGGGGAATAGCCATGGTATGTGAGATAGTTTAATGCAAGAAATGTTTAAAATCATGACTTTGTTTAACTTTGTTACAGGAATTCTCTTTCAAGGTTGTTTCCCCCTATGTGGGCGCCTGATCTTGGAAGCAATGTGGAATTCTCAGGGCTCTCAGTTAAACACTCTGTCGAAAACAAGGATTTTCCAGGCCTGTTGGGGACACAGAGCTGCCATCAGGGGCAGCTGCAGAAGCCTCCAGATGTGGAGGTGTCGCACAGAGGTTTGGAAGATCTTCAGCTCAGAGAGTCTTGGCTTTCCCCACCCGGCCCTCGCACCCAGCCTGACCATGTCCTGAGGAGCAGTTACCCTGGGAATTCCTCCTTGCGGAGTAATAACACGGTTCCCCGAGAGGGGTTTTCATTTCACAGTGTGAACTACAACCAGCAGTTGTGCAGTTATGACCTCGTGAGGTTAAATGGGGGCTATGAGAAATTTGGTTCCAATTTCAGCCCTTTTTCTGCTCAGAACAGGACGAGACAAGGCACTAATGTTCAGAAGGAGTATTGGAAAAATGAAAGAACAAGAGAAAAGGCTCTGAAAATTTATGCTCGAGAACAAACTAAATATTCCCCTGATTTTTCCAATCAGCCTGTTGATCACTCTTGGGATAAAGTGTCCTGCAACAACCACTTTTTTCCTAAAAGAGATGAAAACTTTCCAGCTGCTCACAAGCTGCAGTCAGCTGTTCACCCATCGCTACATTTTTTCAATCAACCCACTAATAAAAATAAGTTTTCTGGAGAAACGACCAGAAAACCCCAGGATCCCCCTGTGCAAAATGGCTATTGTGGCTTTACTTTGAGAGATGCTTTTAATAATAATAATAATGAATGTAAGGTTAATACTGGCCCTAAAGAGTTCTCTTATAAAGTAGCTGAATGTGATTTATCTGTGAAAAATGTTACGCAAAATGGGAGTTATTTGTCATACCATGGACATAAGTGGCTGGATGGGAAAAGTCTGGCAGCTGGATTGGATATTCCACATGGGAAACAAGTGGCAACGAGTCCACAGTCGTCTTCAGGGGTTTCAACCCTGTCTGGGGGTTCTCCTACCCATCAGTCTGTAGCACAGTCCTCTTACTACTCACAGCTCTCACCTGGCCTCCCTCTAAGGAAAAATGGAAGGTTACAAACATCCAATGGCTTTCCCAATAATTTGGAGGGTTCTAATTTCACCTCAGAAAATCAGAAGCAAATGAAACCCATTGGACAGTCACAGCAGGATTCATTGACGAATAAGGAGGGGCTGTGCCATAAAATCCCAATTAAATTTTCGTCCCACTGGTTAACACAACAGAAGGCTGGAAGTGAAGACCCTGAGAAATACCACAGGTTTCCCAAAAAGCAGCCCCAGGAAAACTGCAGTAAAGATGATGGAAGAGCCAGGAGGAACTGGGTTCCTCATTTCGGATGTGCCACCCCAAACCATCCCTCGTTCAGCATGTTCCCAAAAAAACACGACCAGAATGGTGGCAGCTTGTCAGATTTCATCAATCCTTCTTTCCTCCCTTCTCTTCAATTCATGTCTGATTTTAAGCAAAATCCCATTTTCCCTCCCTTGAATCACCACCTATTTCCATCAGCAAATAACTTCGCTTTTCCTCCATTGCCGTTTCCTTTTGCGGAACTCGTTGATCTGTTTCCCTACGATGACTTGAATCCCTTCCTCAATGAGCTGCTTGGTGGGGAAATGGCTGCGCCTTGCTTTGCTTTTCCAACACCGTTTAACAAGTACAGAGCTCCAAGGAGCCGCAGTGGCCCCGCTAACGAGCTTCATATCCGGCTGGAGGAGTGTTACGAGCAGTGGAGAGCTTTGGAGAAGGAGAGAAGGAAGGTAAGACCCAACTGATGATAATTCCTGATGTTAAATTGGCTAGCTTGAAATCACATGAAGAAAGAGAGAGAATGTTTGTGCTTCCTATTTGGTTGGATTTTTTGTGGGGGTTCTTTTTGGTAATTTGTTTAGATTTTTTTTAGAGTGTTTATTGGTTTGGGTTTTTTAATTAACAGTGAAATAGTCATGTCTTTCTCTGATTCTTTTTGTTTCTTGTTTTGCTAAATCTTTGGTTTTAGTAAAACGAAAATTATGTAGCCAGTCCTGGGTAGCCTGTATGGGAGAAAACCTACAGTGTTTTTGGGTCCGTGTGCCTTCTCCCAAAGGAAATTGTAATTTATACTCTTATTACGGTCACTTTCCTGCCTCAAACTCTTGTCAGGGAGGGATTACACTACTCATAAGTGGGAATGGAAGCTCTGTGCTCCAAAGGAGCAGGAAGTGCTTTTCCAAGAGGGGTCAAATCCCTGAATTCCATGCCAGGTCTCAGAAGCTAAATTACTGATAATCCTTGGTCCTAATAATACACTGAGTGTGTGGCTACTTCTTGCACTCTGGAGAAGACTCCTGGTCTCATAACAAGGCAGGTTTATGATCAAACTGGATCTCTGGGAAGCACCTCTTTTCTTTCTGCAATCAGCTGTGGGACCTTGTAATGGACTTTTGGAAGTGTAAATAGGCCGGTCTGTCTTGGTCTCCCATGGATACCTTTGAACAGGACTCCTGACTGCCTGTCTGGGCTTCTAGGAATTCTCTACAAATGAGTGAGGGTGATGACTCCTGCTCCAGAGTTTTCAGAAGCTCTTCTGCTCCCTGTTGTGACAAAAAAGGCTTTTCCAAACCTGCTCAGGCAAGATTTGGGTGAATTAAGTAATTTGGGAAGATCAAATTATAGTTTTTGCCTCGCATTTCTTGATTTCATGGCTAAAGGAAGAGTTTTTATCTTCATACCATGTGCTTAATAATCAAAGGGGTTTAATTGACTCACTGGATCTGGTTCACTCCAAGTGATCCAGTTTTATCCTAGTGATGTGCTTGGAGTTTCTTAGTCCTTTGTATTTACGGACTCCACCTGCAGTTACCTTTATTTTACCTCTTTGGCGTTGCCCACAATGTGCACCTATATTAGTTAATTGCCTTATTAGTTGGGAGACTTAAAGTACTCAGGGGGGTGTTACATGAATCCATGGCTTCTTCCCCGTCCTGTTTTTTCTGGATATGTCAGGTGTCTCAGCCGAGGGCTGGTGGAGTCAGGCAGCTCTTCCATGCTAGGATTGGGCAGAGACTAAATAACGTGGAAGTGTCAGAGAAGGACTTCAGGATGTGTTTGAGTGCAAATGTGGACTTAACTTTGCCTTGAACTGCAGTGGGGCGCCTAAGCCCTCCCTAAATCCATTGTACACTGAAGTAGGAATGAGATCAGGAGTCTACTGCTGGTTGTGTGGCTTTTTACTCCAAGAGTAAGAAGTTCCTATCCAAAAATAGGTTTGGTGATGTTTAGTCACTGTCTGTGTTCTGGTGCTTTGCTCGGTGTCGTTCTCCATGAGGAGTTTGGCTGCTGTGTTCATAATTTTTATGAGCTGGCATAAGTTTGTTAAATCTGATTTTGTCCCGATGCACTTTAAGAGCAATTTATGCTGCTGTGATAATCTGGGGGTTTTTTTAAATAATCATATGTGACAGTTGAGTGATGCAGGGAGAGACATGGAGCTCAAATACGTAGAATCACAGGGATGTTAAAGTTGGAAAAGACTGTTTGAAGTCATCATGTCCAACCTTCAACCCAGTGCCCACCAGCATGTTCATCATTAAATCATGTCCTCGAGTATCCATTCTTGGAGTACTACACAAGAATTTCTTTGCCTGGGTCTGTGTCCAAGATGGGTTAAAATACAGTTGTACAGCTCTGCCTCTCAAACCTGAGCATTGAGCTCTGAGGGAGAGCTGGATTAGGGAGGTATTCCTGCAGGGAAGCTGGAGAGGGACCTTGGACAAGGTCAAGGGGGGTAATGGCTCTAAACCAAAAGAGGGCAAGGTTAGGTTAGATTTAGGAACAAATTAATTCTTCCCTTTGAGGGTGGTGAGACCCTGGCACAGGTTGCTCAGAGAAATTGTGGCTGCCCCATCCCTGGAAGTGTCCAGGGCCAGGCTGAAGCAACCTGGGACAGTGGAAGGTGTCCCTGCCATGGATGATCTTGAAGGACCCTTCCAACACAAACTCTGTCGTTCCGAGTTATTTGGGAACGTTTTCAATGCAGTCAAAAGTAAAGATAGAAAGCACACCTTTAATGTACTTAGAAATTCTCAACGGCCTCAAAAATGTGGATTTATAACACTGTTTTAATTCCAGACACTTACACCTACTATTTCCCTTTCAGACTGAAGCTGACCTTGCAAGACACTTCCCAGGAAAACGCATTTCCAGCTCCAGTAACGCCCCTGTATCCCGACTCCCCGCCAACCCATCCCGGGTGGATCGTTTGATTGCCGACCAGTCACGGGAACAAGCCAGGGTGGGTCTCCTGGAGCTGGAATTCTTGCAGTTCTTCTCAGGAGTTATGTTTATTTCAGGGAGGCCTGTAAAAACTTAATGAATTTGGTGCTTTCTGGCAGGTGGTGACATTAATAGGGAAAATGGAAAGGCTGCGTGGTACCCCTGTGCATGGGAACATATCCACGGCCTTGGAACACCACATGGAAGCCATCCGGGAGACCCAGGCGCGTCGGAAGGATGAGATTATGAATGCTGCTAATCCTCAGAGACAAGGAGTGCCACGCTCCAGTCGTGAGAAAGGTACTGCCTCCCATCCCCGGAGCTCTAAAAGCTTTTTCAGAGGTTTAATTATGAATGTGCTCCATTTGAAATATGTGAAAATACGCCGCCATTCTTGTAACTTCAGCAAAAAAAAAAGTTGGTAAAAATTTGTTACTTTGGCTTTAAACTAGTTTGAGATCTCTTGCCTCTTTAGTTTTTCTGTCTTTATTAGTTCAAATACTTTGAAACCTTTTCATGTTGATGAAAAGAACTGTAAAAACTATTCAGTGATCTTATAGAACCATAAGCCAATGTCCTAAGAGTAAAAATGGACTTGTTTTTAAGCAAGTAGAATTTCTTTCTTTAGTGATATTGGTGATCTGTCTTCTCTTCTTAAAAAATTAATTTATTAAAACTGCAGCACTTTTTTCTTTGTGTCTACCTTATCTAAGTCATAAATACAACAAAAATTTCATTCCAAGTTCTGTTGAGGTAAAGCCAGAGGAACCTATAGCAGCAGTAGAAGTGATACACGTAGGAACTTAAAGTTTTAATCAGCAGTCTGGATCTGAAGAGTTAAAATACCAGCACTTTTGACTGGAAACGTACAGGGTTTACAATCTCTGCCCTTCAGAATTCACAATTACAGAGCAATAGGGAAATACTGCAGAATTTTATTTCTAGCTTGGCTGGCTCTTTGTGCTTTTACTCACCACTACGAAAGGGAGCGTTCCCTGTTTGGGGATGGTCATATCCTGCTGTCCTCCCTGCCAGAGCTGGGGATCCCCCAGAAACTCCCTGCAGCCAACCAGTTTGCCCAAGTGGCCCAGTCCCCACCCTTTTAAAGCCGTTTTTCAACATTTCATCCCTTTTTCATCTGGACGCAGTTAGTGAGAGATGTCAGAGCTGTCACTTGGAAGAGAGGAAGCCCAACCACCGGAGTTCCACCCCTGCAGCTCAGGCTGTTTCCTGAGCACAGGGTGATGACTTAAAAGAATTCTTAGCATTTGGTTCAATACAGTAATCCCACAAATATCATGGGGGGCGGCTCCAGGAAGATGCTGTGATAAGCAAAATCCGTGAAGTGGCAGTAAATGCAGTAAATATGGTAAAGCCCTGTTGTGGGTCAGATTTAATTTTGTGATAACCACCATGCCATTATCAAACTGAGGGAGGGAGATGTTCAACCAACTAAACCAAAGGTGTGGGTGTGAGTGGAAGACTTTTGTCTTCGGCTGGGGAGCTCTGGATGGGCCATTCAGCCCCTGATGGCTGTGTTAGGGCGGGAGTGGAGTGTTTATTTTGAGGTTTTGTTTTCCTTTTCTCTTTGTTACTGCTGTGTTACTGTTTGCTCTCTTTTGTTGTTTTCTTAATAGATATATATATGTAAATAATTGTTGATTGCTTTCTCTACGTTTTTTGACTGAAAGCCCCATTGATTCAAAAGCTATAGTAAAATAGATAAGGAGTCTTTTTTTCCTTTCCACTCCAGGAAGGTTCCCACCTTCCCTGGAAGGTGTTCTAACCTAGGACAAGCCGGTAAAGCCAAGCGGGGTGGGGAAAAAACCCCGCGATGTATGGAAACCACGAACGATGAACCACAAAGTAGAGAGGCGTTACTGTGTTTCCAGGCTTTGTGCACTAATCCAAGGTGGTTTTGTGTTGCAGATGTGCTGGCTCTGGCAGCTGCCCTCAGGGCTCTGGCTGTTGCCACACGGCGGGCTCGCACGGCGCTCTGGTGCGCGGCACAGATGACTCTGCCAAAAATCCCACCTGCTGGAGCAGAGGAAGAAGGTGTGGAAAGGGCTTGGCAAGAGCTTTGCCCTCCAAGCACAGGCACACAAGGAAATGGCAGTGTGGAGCAGGAAATTAAAGGAAGTGAAATGGAAAAGCCCAAGGAAGCCGTGAGGATTCTGGAATAACGGCGAATCAATGGATGAAGGGAGGCAGAGGATGAAGTTGGGGAGGGAAGGACTCAGGGTCCTGCACCTACGGAAGGTTTTCTGGGCAGGATTCAAATAACCAAAAGGGTTAATTAATGTGCCTGGTCAGTGCTGCAGTTCTGTTACTGTGATTCTGGTGTTAAGAGATGCATCTTGTTACAGTGTTAATGGAATTTCGATATTCCTGGTATGGCAGTGTCTGCTGTAGGAATTTTCATGTTGAGAGGAACCAAACAATAGCTGAGAATTTCCTTGTGTGCGTATCCAGAGCTCTGAGTCAGGCCCTGACCTGAAAAACCAGAGTGTGGTACGACTTTTACTTCTCCATTTTTTTGTTGATGAGATAATTTAACTCATTTAAAGGTACTTAATCATTCAGGGTTGGGGTTTTTTTTGTATCTTCTTTGCACCTTAATATAGCTCTTCAAAGAGCCAAAGTGATCACTGAGCAGTTTGCATCCCATCCCTGTCAGGAGCCATCTACATTCCCATGTTTGCTTTGGCACAGTGAGTCGGGTCATCCAGGTTATCACTAATGTTTAAAGGAAATAATCTTATTTATTGTTGGTTGTGTGGATGTTTCAGCCAGTCCAGTTTCTGGTAAAACCAGTGTAAACTGGGCTGTTCTGTAGCATAGTCCACTTCAGATTTTTCCATGAAAAAAGGATTTTGAGGTAGACGTTGGCAGGTGATGGAAAACTGTCGCTCAGGATTGGAAATCAGATTTATTGATTCTACAGTGGGTTAAAAACCAGTAACTATATAACATAGTATGCACTTAATAAAAAATAAATATTATTAATAGAAGTCCATGGTACTATAATTTTTCTAGACACATTCCATATTTATTGGATGTTTATTTAAAATTCTATTTTAGTAATATAAAGTTAAATATTTTGCCAAATCTTCAAAATAATCAGATTTAATAATTTACTCAGGAACTATATATATATTATATAAATAGACACATGGAATATAGGGATTTTTTTTTTTGAAGGGATGTTTGCAGAATATTTACACAAAGCTAACTATGTACTAGGTTACCAAAGTTGTTTAACTGATTATTTTTTGGTGTGGAAGACTTAATATATTTAATTGCTGTTAATTAGTCTCCCTTCTGTGGCTTAGACAATCAGAGTGTGGATGTTCAGAGTGAGAATTAACAATGAGTAATTCCAGGTGTGTCCTTAGGGCATTTAGGAATATTTTAATGCTTTAACAACTGTATTGCTGTTACAGTACCTCTTAATTAAGAACTTGTCCCCTGAGCACATATTATCAGTATATTAATGAACAGCTTTGGAGAGCGGTTCTTATTTTTAAAGTGAATTACATGGGGGATAAAAGCCGAGTTTGAAAGCCAAAAAGAAAGCTTTTTGTTGCATGTTCAGTGTGGGATTTGACTCTTAATTTTGTGGCTAATTAGAGAACTGTTTCCATGTACTTTGTCTTTGCACAATGTTCCAAACACGGTTTGGGATCTGTGGATGTTTCTAGAGCAGATTTTGTCTCAATGGTGCCACCCTTAAAACACTATTGAGGCAGTAGCAAAACCACGTTGTAATCCACTGAATCAAGTTTAAAAGTAGATAAAAATCAGATTCTTAGTGTAGCAAGATTATAGGGGTTTTTTTTTTGTCCCCTGAAGAAAGTGAATTCAACTTAAATATTTTCAGCCTTAGCCTAAAAAACAGGTAACAGAGTTATTTTAATGTGCTTTCTCTGTGTGCACATGCAGTTTCTTTGCACAGACTAATTAAGAAGGTTAAATTTGTCTTTGTGTGACTAATAATCCGCAGCACAAAAGTGGAGTTTTTGCAGTATTTCAGTTCGTGGGTGATTTTTGTGCTTAAGTTTCCATTATTGCTGTGTGAACAGGAAAATCAGATTTCGCCGGTCTGGAGCAGATTTTGTGTTTACAGAACCTTTGTGGTTGTTTTGTGGTGACTGTAAAGGGCAAGTGGGTCCTTAATTGCGTTGTGTTAATTAATATTGTCTTAATTGGTTTCATAGTTGACGTGCCTTTACCAGCCTCATTTTTCCAAGGTGGTGAATAGCTGCGTGTTCACTCCAATTGCAGTTTAAAAGGGTTATAGCTAAAAAACCCTCACTGGTAATGACGTTAATTGCACTCATCACAACGTCCTTTTGGGGCTCTTTAAGTGGCCGTGGAATGTCACCTCAGGTCACATGTGCCAGTATCAGATGGTCCTTGTCGTGCCCTGCAGATCCCAGCTGCACATTTCTGTTTCCTTCATCAAAACTCCAGGTCTTCACCAAACAAATAAAGAAGTTTTTTTTGTCCATTTCTCCAAGTGATTCCATTATAGGCGGCGTTAGATGTAAAACTGTCTTCAGTTCTCATCTCAAAATATGAGTCCTGGTATTTTATTCCACACCTTTTTATATTTTTGGGGGGAAAAAAACAGTTTTGTAAAGCAACACCTGGAGTTGCAGGAGCTCTGTCTCTCTCTGATGTGATTTTTTTTTTTTGCTGCCTTGTGTTTAATTTTTCAGCAAGGTACAAACTCCCTGATTCTTGCACTGACTTTTGGTGTGAATAAATCCGAGTGTAATGCTGTGGGTTTAGGGACTGATTGTTACTGACTTCAGGGGAAGCAGAGTTGAGGTTTTAGGTCACACTTAAGCCAGGGAGGTGGTTTTGATTTGGAGTTAAATTTGATTTTGGGAGGGAAAATAAATCCCCCTTACCTGATTGCCTCTCAAAATGGGGAGGGGGAAAAATGATTTATTCCCTTCTCTACTTCCACCTTTCACCCTCCATCCAAGGTTTAATTATTTGGGGGATTTTACCCTGTTTTGATGAACACAGTTGAGATGTTTTGCATGAGGTGAAGAGAGCAGAGCTGTAGCCAGACCTGGGAGCACATTAAGTAAGCAAGGTCTTCAGAGTCTGGGCTCAAGCCAGGGTTATTATCAGGGTGTATTTTGATAGCTGGTACTGAATCTTTGATGCTTTTAAAATCCCAAATTGATAGACCAGTGCAGATGTAATAACTCAAATAATTTATTTATTCTGTTTAAATAACTGGAGCCTTCTGGTGATCCAACCTTAGTAACTCCTGGAAGAGAGTCCAGTGGGAGGGGAAGAACTTTCTTCCTGGTTATAGTTTTAGTATTTCTGTTTTTCTTCTGTGCTCACAGGGCAGCTGGTATTTCTATAAACTAAACCCCAGAAATTAGTATTAACTTATTTGCATTCGAGCAGCATGAGGGGAGTTATTTAAGTCCATGATATTTGTCTTGCTCTGGCCTTTTTCGGGAGTGTGTGAGACTTGGTTCCCAAACTGCAGCTCTTTGGATTTTTTGGACTTTCCAACTGAATGGTAAATAAAACCATTCAGTTTTATTAAAAAAATTTGGTGGAAAATGCCAACAGGAATCTTTCTGGCTGTAATTTGGAGATTATTTGCATTACAGTGGGGTCAATCCAAGGGGGGATGGTTGGTTGGATGGATGGATCCCTCTGGGATCAGGATTGCCACCTCTCACCACCTGCCAGGGAAGGGAACAGGGCAGGATTTAAGCTTTTGTAGACTTAGAAAATCGAGGAGAACTGAGCACAAAATATCTTTGGTTGGGGTTCAAATCTGTGCTTCCTCCAGTGCCACATCCAGCTTTGCTCAGTTGGATATTCACAGATACATGACTTGAATCAGTAAGTCATGGCTCGAATTCCATAGGAAGTTGGGTATTTTCTTTTGTTTAAATGCTGTGAAGATTATGCAACAAACAGACCTTAAACCTAGATGCTTATTTTTTTAAAATTCTATTTTTATGTGGTCTGGTGGTGTGGTGTTGGGGTGTTTTTTGTCCCTTTCTCTGTTTGGGAACTTCAATGTCAAAATGCTGCATTTTGGCATCCCCCTAAGCAGTGGGAGGGTGGGGATTTTGTTCTTTAATTCTTTGCACTCCATGATCATGGCTGTAAAAATAAATGTTAAATTCCCAAACAGAGTCTGGGGCTGAGTTGGGGGGATTTCTGGGAATTTTGCACCTTGTTTTATCCTCTTTTGCTTTGAGGGAAATAGAGCCTTAACGGTGCCAAGGCCTTGATTTATTTCTTGGGCGGTTTATCCACGTCGGTCACCAGCACTTTTTTTGGTTTGTGGAACTTGAGATGTCTGATTTTTATCTCTTGGTTTTTTTGGTAGATGCTGCTTTGTAATTATTTGAAAATAAAAGAATAACTTCTGCCAATAGATTTCCTGGGTTGTGTAGAATGGAAGGTCCTTAATTTTCTTCACTAGCAATACTGTAATCAAAGGTGCAAAAAATAAATGTGTTTAATGTCAGTGCTGGTAGAGATTGAACAGCAGAGGAGCAACTTTGGAACAAATCGAGGGCCTGGAGCTAAAAATCCTCTTTGCTTGTTGCCAAATGAGCTTTAAAAAGGAAAATATTTGCATACAGAATATAAAAAAAGCTTGCTAGAGAGAGAATGAATCATTGGCAGACGAAGATTGCTTTACATTTTTTACTGTATAAAATACAACTTGTTTATGCACAATTGGTTTTTTCACAGTTTAGGCTGTTTCCAATACGTAGATGGAGGAAAAATAAGTTTCCTTTTATTTTTATGACAGATATGCAAAGATGAAGAGTGTCTATATTTTAATAAACTGTTTGGTGTCCAAAGTGTATCTTTTACATGTTTGTTGGTCAAACTTGTTTATTTAAAACAGCTGGGGAAATATTACTGAAGGACTTCGACTGATCCACTCAGAAGCCCAACAGAAAGATGTCAAATTAAAATTTAGCTTTAAAAATAAAAGAGTAAGTTGTTGATTATGCAAGATTTAATCATGATTAATCAATTCAGGCTTCTTTAAGTATTTCTGTAAAACAGCCGTGGATGTTTGAATGCTGCAAAAATCTTCTACCTCTTGTTTAACATCCTTAAAATTATCCTTCACAGATGTACTTCCTCACAGGTACACCTTTAACTTAAGAATTTCATCTGCTTTTCCCTTTTTTTTTTTT
>WEKX01025158.1:123418-141319 GCA_013390025.1 Pitta sordida
GGAGCACCAGGATGCCTTGTCATGTCCACTTTTGTGAAGGAGCTTCAACAACCTGTGCCACGTTCATGTGGTTTCTATTAAAGGTACAATGGTCAAAAAAGCTGATTGAATCCGTGTTCCTTGCGTGAAAGTCTCAATTAAGAGAATTCTGTAATAAATCATGGCCAGTGTAATTTTCTGGTGGTGTTTTCGTTTGTGATTTGATTTCCTTTTGTTTCAATGATCACCAGTGTTGTGCACATGTCCCTAATAAATGGTGACAGCTTTTGTTCAACTCGCACCATTTCTCAGCTGCTTTTCTCTGTGGGAGGTGGGGTTTGGTTTGATTCTGCCTTGAAAAAACAATATTCAGTTCCAGAAACGTAAATGCTCCATGTTTTATGTGGCTGGTTTTATTAATTAATTATCATTAATGTGGGAGAAGGGGCAATTTTGGTGGGGCCGAAGAATCTCTTCTGGTCTGGTTGGGCTGTCGCAGAGAATGTAGATTTGCTTCAAGTGGTTGAAAAATAAAGGACAGCCTTTAGTAAGGACTTGAGGAATGTTACTGGGGGAATGCTGATGGATTGTTGGAATGCTGACCCTGTTGGAATGGTCCAGATGAGCCATGGGGATGCTCTGAGGGCTGGAGCCAGACTGGGAGAGCTGGGAATGTTCACCTGGAGAAGAGAAGGGTCCAGGGAGACCTTGGAGCCACTTCCAGAGCCTAAAGGGGCTCCAGGAGAGCTGGAGAGGGGCTGGAGGGACTGGACACAGGGAATAGATTAGATGGGATATTGGGAAGGAATTCCTGGCTGGGCGGGGGGAGAGGCCCTGGCACAGGTTGCCCAGAGAAGCTGTGGCTGCCCCATCCCTGGAAGTGTTCAACGCCAGGCTGGAGCAGCCTGGGATAGTGGGAGATGTCCCTGCCCATGGCAGGAATAAGAATGAGATGAGCTTTAAGTTCCATTCCATAGCCTGGAGGTTCCCCTGGTTACTTGGATCCCCACTGCCAGCCTGGCAGGTGGCATGGGCTGGGATTGCTCTTGTTTTCCAGGACCAGATAGAGCATCAAGTGCCAGGATCGAGTGTGATGTTCATTGTCCATGGCATGAACCCCATCGTGCTGTTGGTGGGTGCGTTTCTGGGCACAAGCCAAGCACTGCACAGGTAAGGCCAGAATTCAGCTGCCTGTGACCTCCCAAACCTCACAGAGGAAAAATTCCTTGCTTTGGAGTTGAGGATTTCTAAACATTCTTTTCCCCTGGTGACATGCAAAAAAAATAATTTCCACAATTGTTTTTCATGAGTGGAAAACACAAATCATTTCATGTGCCATGAGCCTTTTTAAAGGTGTAACTTCCATATTTAGCTGAGCTGGACACATCCAACTTCTCATCATCCATTCTGAGCAGGTTTCTATTGTTGCTGTTTGAACTCTGCAAGTTAATTTTGGGAAACAATGCAAGAAGCCTCCTCTTTTTTTCCTTCTTTTCCACAGAGAAGGGGATTTCCAGAGCAGTGTTTAGAAGATCATTAGAGAAACATCCCTCTGCTCCTGGGTATCTCTGCTTTTATTTAACTGCAGCTTGGTTGCTCTGATACCAGTTCCAAAACACCTGTAATGGAACAGTTGGAGCTATATTTTAGTAGTACTATGCTGGCAGCCTGCCTGGGGAGATACTTTGGAAAACAGGCACAGGGAAACCTTTTCCTCTGGAATTAATCTGATAATATTCAGTATCTTATGTTGGCTTGTTAATAATATTAATTGAAAGCATTTTAAACACAGGTTTGTTTGGTAGGCTGAGCTCTGGGAAGTCGTGCAATTCAGTTGTGCTGTTCTGATCGGAATAATAATCCAATATAAAAATGAAAATACCGTGTTTCTACAGTGAAAACTCACCCCACTTACTGAGGAGACCTTTGATTTGGAGCTGATGAATAGTTATAGTTCAAGAGTGTTGGGTTGCAAAAGATGCACAGCCTCAGTGAGAAGTGAATTAACATAAATGAAAAAAGAAAGTACGTAGTAGTTTCTCTATTGCTTGTGGTACAGAATTCCCAGATCCTTGTGCCTTGGCTAAGTCATTCCCAAAGGGTCTATGTGGAATTCTGAATTACAAAGAGGATTTGTGATGACATGATGCGTTAACCTTGATAAACTGGTTATTTGGGGAATGTGGATGAGTTTTGGAGCTAGGGGAAGTCACTTGGTTATATCCCAGAATATCTTAGAATAGTTTGGCTTGGGAGGGACATTAATGCTCATTCTATTTCACCCCTGCCATGGTCAGGGACACCTTCCACTATTCCAGGTGGCTCCAGCCTGGCCTTGGACACTTCCAGGGATGGGGCAGCCACATCTCTGAGCAACCTGTGCCAGGGCCTCCCCACCCTCCCAGGAAAGAATTTCCTCCTAATACCTGCTCTAAACGTGCCCTCTGTCAGTTTAAATTTACTCCCCCTTGTCCCACCACTCTGTGCCCTTGTAAAAGATCTCATCCCTGGGATTATCCAGAGGGAATGGTGTCCTTTCGTGGTTGTGCTCCTGTTGCTGTCCAAACAGTTCAGGGCTAGTGCAGCTCAGCTGAGACCAATGTTAAAACCAGAGAACTGTGTTCTCTCTGTTCAGCAGGGGCATCATTTCTCAGTAAGAGGAGTTTCATTTTGAACAGAAGCACTTCAAATTTCAGTCCCATATTGATGGTAGTTGCCCTCAGAGCTGTGCAGAAGAGCAGATGTGGGGATGTGGGGCCAGGCTTTCCTCACCACTTAATCACCTTGGAAAGGATTGACCTGGGCTCCAGCTCGGGAGCTTAAGGACTGGATTCTGTTGTGATCTGGAAAGAAATTGCCTTCCTAGGATTATAAATCCTTTGTGCAGACACTTTTTGATTTATTTTTTTTTGAAGTATGAGTGTCCATCCTGTTGGGGCATAATCACACTAAGGTTCTGTAAGTGCTGCTGAGCACCATCGATAAATGTATCAATAATTTTATAAATGTCATTAGAAGAATAGAACCCTTTCAGAAGGGCACACCTGAATAATATCTTGGTTCTTGCCCTGTTCTTTCCTCAGGACCTTTGTCATCCTTCTAGAGAGTAAATTAAAAAAAATGCCCACCCAAATTATTTATATATACAAATACATAATATAAAAAAGGTTATTTTCATGCAAAGAAAATATTTATGGTAAACTTATTTTAAAATAAAATAACCTTGTCACCCTTTGATCTAAATCTTCTGACTCTTTAGAGCCAATTCTCTTAACCCAGAGCTGGGACTGCCCTGTGTCTGTCAGGCTCAGCCTTTGACATGGGCATCAGTCATGGCTGAATTGTGCTTGGATTACTCACTGCTGGAAGAATTTAGAGGTTAAACATCAGTATTGGCTTCTCTAGAATGTCCAAAGTGAGTAATTAGTAGGACATGCACTCAATTAGGAGTTCCCTGGAAAGCAGGACTCACCTCACCCCATAACAATGTGGCCATGGAAGTTTTATTTTGGAGTAAATCGCTGTCATGGGGCAGTGAGAATGCCCAGAAAGGAGGGGAATGGTGTCTCTGTCCGTGATGATCCATGAGATGGGTGACCTGGAGGGACAGCAGGAATGCTGAGGTGACACTCAAGCCTTTTAATGGGCACCCACCAGTGCACAGCCAGCCAAGGGTGCTTGTAGGCACTGAGGGAAGGCTTGGAGTGAGGAAACGAGACAATTTTACCAATGCTGCCACTTCTTTATCTGAAACCAGGGGGGGAGACTGATGCTTGTGTCTGTAGAGTGCCTTTCTAATCCCAGGAACATCTGTGGTCCTTAAAGCACTTAGAAACAGACATTGTGTTTAATCCATTTCAGATGGTCACCTAAACTTCTTGTGTAAAAGAAGTTTCATGAGGCAAATTGGCTTCAGACTTGTGGTGTCCTGAATATTTACACAGGTCAGGTTGGATTGGGCTTGGAACAACCTGGGATAGTGGAAGGTGTCCCTGCCCATGGCAGAGGTTGGAATGAGATGATCTTCAAGGTCCCTTCCAACACAAACCCTTCTGGGATTTTAAGACTATAAAATATATCATTTTTTTCACAGGACTATTCCCCATGTCAGTCAGAGACCAATCCAACCTGGCCTTGAACACTTTCAGGGATGGGGAGTCCACAACCTCTCTGGGCAAAAAGACTTGTTTCCACAGACTGCCACAGAAAAATTCCAATTGCTCTGCCCTTGGTTGAGAAGAAGTCCTGAACCCAGTGTGTGTCTTTATCAACATGGCGGATGTTGTGTACTTGGATCTTAGCAAAGCCTTTGACACAGTTTCCTATAATAAGCTTCAGGAGAAACTCTTGCAGTGTGGAGTGGATAGGACCACTTTATGTTGGGTTAGGAATTGGTTGGATGGACGAACTCAGAGAGTGTTGGTGAATGGTGCCACATCCAGCTGGCAGCCAGTCACNGAAGGGACTGGAGGACAAGCCCTATGGGGAGCGGCTACGGGAACTGGAGTTGTTCAGCCTGGAGAAGAGGAGGCTCAGAGCTCATTGCTGTTTACAACTACCTGCGGGGAGGTTATAGTCAGGTGGGTGTGAATCTCTTCTCTCAGGCTGCCAGCACCAGAACAAGAGGACATGGCCTTAAGCTGTGCAGGGGAGCTTTAGACTGGATGTTAGGAAGAGGTTTTTCCCAGAGAGAGTGATCCGTCAGTGGAATGGTCTGCCCAGGGAGGTGGTGGAGTCGCCATCCCTGGAGGTGTTTAAGAGAAGACTGGGTGAGGAACTCAGTGACATGGTCTAGATGATGGGATTCTTGGATGGATGGAGCATGGTGCCCATGGCTCTGGGGTTGTGGGTTCAATCCCTGGGTGGGCTTTCACTTGGGAGTTGACTCGATGATTCTGTGGGTTCTTCCAACTTGGAATATCCTGTGAACCCGTGAACTTTGTTAGAGGAGTTGGGATATTCCAAATGGGGAGGACACCTGAGGTGATAAAGTAAATGAAATACCCAATGGTGGAAAACGAGTGAAAGGTTTTTACTTTGAAGAATAAACAAACTTGGCCCTCTCTGCTATGACAGCCTTCTTTTGGGGATGTGGCATAGAACAGGCGCAGAGCTTTATGCACTGCGTAGTTATTGAAGATTTAATGTCAAAATGGAGGGACTGGCCAAACAGAACCAAACAGGTTGTGCCATCCTTGCACTGATCATGTTTTTACTGAAAATCTGATTTTTGCAGCACGTCCTGAGAATTTGCTAAGTCAGGCTCAGAGTTCTACCATCAAAAATCCATGAAAAGCTCTGGAAGGGGCCACCACAGGAAAATGTTCCTGGGGTGCAGTTCTGGGAATGGTTTGGGAATTACTGGGAACCACAAGTGCATTTGGGATCGAAAACTGCCCGGCTGAAGTGATCAAAAAAATCCATAATGGGATATTCAAGCGTCCAAAGCAACCCTGATCTTCGTGGGTAAGGCAGCCACAGGGTTGGCTCCTTGTTCTCTGGATATACGGTCTCGGCTGGAGTTGGTCGATGAGGCACTGAGTGATGTGGTTTAGATGCTGGGATGGTGATGGGTAATAGGTTGGACTTGATGATCTCTAAGGTCTTTTCCAACCTTATTAATTCTGTGATTCTGTGGCCCAGTTGGGAGAGATGGAAAGGGTCAGGAACAGGTGGGGGGATGTGGAAAAGAAACAAGGAGACAAGTGAAGAAGGTTGATGTCTTTAAGGATCTCCAGGTGTCCTGCCAACATGGAAGGGCAGGGTCTGTCTTTCCTGCTCAGGATATACAGGATTAAATAACAGAGGGAATTTTACACCTTAGGAATTTGGATTAGCTACGTATAAAAAGAATGTTTAATGTTACGAGCAGGGAAGCACAGAAAAACATGTAGGGACCTTTATAGGCTTTTTAGGGAAGTCTTGGCAAGTGACTTTGGCCTTTTCTTTCTTTGTTCACAGATAGTTTGTCCCTGAAATTCTAAAAAAGCTGCATTTTTAAGAAAAATTAATCCAGTTAATGGAAGAAAAATTAATTCAGCATCTCTGTTTTCTTTTAAATCAATGCAATACTTAGATTTGCCTTTATATATAAATTTTCTGTCTTCCATGACTCCATCCATTATTTCCAGGTACAGAAAATATTTATTTTTTAATATGCTCCCTCAGATTGAGGGCTTTACGGAACTCCTGACAATGTTTAAGATAGAATTATGTTCTCTTACTCTCAGAATTAGATGTGGTAGGAAAAAAAAAAATCTCATTTTCTGTGAGTTATTTGTGTGTGAAACTTTTATTAGCGTTGATTTATTGTTGTTCTTAATGTTACATAGAGAGATAAAACATCAGGGTTTTTCAGTCTGAAAAACCAGAATAAACTTACTGAGAAGAAATAAATGGATTCAGCTTTTAAATTCTTGTGCAGTATCACATGGGGGGAAAAAATCAAACTAAATTCTTCCACAAGGAGAAACAGGAATCATATTTTGACAAACCCCTGCCTTTTTATGCAAAACATCTAGTACTTAGGAGGAATATTGAAATAAGATACATTGCCTCAGGCCTTGCTAGTTATAATAATTCAAATAATTTAATTGATTTCTTGGAGGAAACCCAAACAGGGCTTGTTTCAATGCCTGCAAACTGTGGCTAATTCCATTTGTCATCTTTTTGCTTCCAGATGAAAAGTTTGGATGAGCAGTTCTGGAGCTCCAAGACACAGATTTCAAGTGCAAGGAAAGATCTTTCTGTACTTTAAAACCACATTAGTAGAAGTTAGTGCTTCAAAGCACATTTCCCTTATGTTTGGGGCAGGAGGAAAACACTTGCAGAAAAGCTGCCAGCTGGTACTTAGAAGAGGAAGGGATTAATATTGTACCTGGTGACATTTTGTCTTCGTGCAAATTCAGTTTCTTTCAGCCATTTCCTCCTTCTCTCTATAAATTTGGACTTTTATTAGCTCATTATATATAGATTCTCCTTTATTTTAAACCCATTTTAAACACGAGAATTTAAAAGCTGGATCCATTTATTTCTTCGCAGTGTGTTTATTCCATCACAGGGTTGCCAAGTGGAGTTGGTGCTGTTGCATTTGTCTTACAATTAGCATCAAATTAGCATCAAATAGCAATTACTCTGTATTAGTTACCTGGTCGCAAGTGGAGGTCCTGGTGGCAGAGCCTTCATGGAGTTCATTAATTATCTCTGGAAGGACAGTGGAGAATTTTGCTGGTGTTTGTTCTATTTTTCAGGGAAGCACCACCCATGTGGGTCCAGCAACCTGTTATCAACAGTCCTGGAGCTGCTGATCATGACAGAGGTAAAAAGGAACCTGGTAAGAGTTGGAAATTCTAATATGAACAAGTGTTCCCCTACAAAAAAAGAAAAAAAAAAAGCAAGTGGAATTCATAAAGTGTTGTCTCTGAGCTCCTCCTCAAAGTCAGCAACATTTTAAAAGGAAGACTCATTTAATTCCGTAAGAATCCACCTTGTGCCTCTGGCAATTGCACAGTGCAGAGAAGGGTAGGCAAGGTTGTCATGGGGGGCTGGGGTACATATAATTTGCTTTGTTTTGCTCTAAATGGGACACTGATTTATTCTAAGCTCCAGTCTGGGGACACACCTTAAAGTCTGTTTGTTTTCAGTTTGTGGAATAGCACAAATGATCCTGGTCAGAAATCAAACCATGGTGAGTCACAGATGCATTGAGGTTTGTTGCAAACAGATCTGTAGATCTGGTGGTAGCTGCTACTGCACCTCCAGATAAAACTTTAAACCATCTCCAAAAGAGAGGGAAGAGCCAAGCAGGACACATTTAAAAGAGATTGATAAAGTTCTCCCCAAACATCAGATAAAGCTGCTCAGCCAGTGCACAGGCAGTTCAGGTGTCGCCCAAGATCTTTTTTCTCCATTTCTCAAATCCTGTCGTTTTATGGGTGGTTTTGATCCACTCTGGGTAAATGAATAGAATCGGAATGGTTTGGGTTGGAGGGGACTTTAAAGCTCATCCAGTTCCACTCTCCTGCCATGGGATGGGACACCTCCCACTAGACCATGTTGCTCCAAACAAGCCCTGGGGAAGCTTCAGGAGTGTCTCCTGCTGGCCCTTGTCCTTGTCCTTGGTGATCCCATTGCAGTAACATCGTGGTGTCCTCCTGATCTCTGCTTTTTGTCCTTGTCACCTTCTCCTTGAGCTCTGCTTTTCCAGAGATCCCACCAGCCCTTGGGGCATTCTGTGTCTCTTCCATGTTTAATTTTTCAGTAGCCAAAGGCCCTGTGAACCCAAGGCGAGGCTCAGAAGAGGCCAACTCCTGAAGAGTTGGGGTTCTCATTGTGTGCAAGGCACAGACTGAAAATAGGACACTGCACCTACTGCAGCTCTCTGTCTTTAGTCCCTCTGACCAGGTTTCCCAGAGAAGCCGTGGCTGCCCCATCCCTGGAAGTGCCCAAGGCCAGGCTGGAGCACCCTGGGACAGTGGAAGGTGTCCCTGCCCATGGCAGGGGGTTGGGACAAGAGCATCTTCAAGGCCCCCTCCAGCCAAACCACTTTAGGATTCTTTGCCTCTTTTCAGCAACTCCTTTTTGCAGCCTTGACGGTGATTTAGTGCCTGAAAAGTAATTTAACACCACGTATCACCGCGTCTCTAGACCCTGGGACTATGCAACGCCTTATCTGCTTTGTTTACTGCCAAAAAACTATCACTCCTGATAGTTGCACAGCACTGAAGTGGTTGTGGGGGAGCCTGCTGGGCTCTGTTCTACCTCCTCTATCCTCGACAGAAATGAGTTTTAAATATCAAATACTTTGCTTGCTAATAAGAGTTTGTGTGAGCGCCGTGTTCAGGAAATTGTCTAGAAAACAGAGTTTTTGTCGGTAAATACAGGAATTATTGTCAGATGTGATGGATGTGCAACTCAGGCCATTTTTGCAGGCACTTCATATTCATGAGGCAAAAAGGTGGGGAGGTATATAATCTCTACATAGATATATTACCTATTTATATGTAAAGGTTAAGAAAGGGAGATACGCACTTAAGATTTTTAACTTACTGCTTGTTTGCCATTGTAACAGCTCCTGCCTGGGAGGTTATAAATAAACCTACTATTGATCTGCTGCCTTTGGAAAAGAATTCCCATGCAGTGTCTACTGCTGATAAGTCGGCAGCTGCCTCTTCCCAAGGCCCCGCGTCACATCCAGCACTTGGCTTTGGGATGGACCCTTGAGGAGTGGTTCTGACCTACCATTCCACCAAAACACGCACCTCTGATGGGTGTTTTTACCAACACCCCCCGTACTCCTGTTGCTGTATTGTCCCAGTGAGTCCCTAAAACGCTGCCCTTTCGCCTCTCTCCCGCAGGAAATTTAATCTCCCCGGTAAATGACACCCGGAGCTATTTTGGAACTGGGCTGCATGAGGGGAAGCAAAGCACGTCAGCGATTTGACTGGAGGAGGACAACCCAGAGGAGGGGTGGGGAAGGGGGGGGCACAGCCTAACCCTGGGCAGCAAAGCCACTGCTGGGGGACTTGGGGGGACCTTGTGCCGCACGTCCCTGCCAGCGCTGGGGTTTCTGTTTTATTTTCCTGGAGGGGAAAGAGGGGGGGAACCCAAACCAACATGGTCTCCCCATGTCCTCTGTTCCCCTCTTCCCTCTTCCCCCTTCTGTCATCTCAGTAGGAATCTGCTTTTTCTCGCCCTGCCCAGAGCTTTGTTCTCTTCAGGCTCAGCCAAGACTCCAGGTAAGACCTAAACCTCCAGCTAAGGAGGAGTGGGTTTGGGGATGCTGGTTAACAGCAGGGAGTGGAGGATGTTTTTTGTAGCTGAGGGAGGGGTGAGGTTGTTTTCTGTGCCATACCTGGAGTGTGTTTTGCTTTATGAAACATATTTTGGGGATTTAGATGAAGGTACAGGGAGTAAATCCATCCCTCCTCTGCTATGAACAAACGTGGACTGTTCTGCTTAATTACTTCTGAGCAAAGATTAGCCTCCAAAGGAGAGGAGAGAAGAGAGAAAAATCAGCTTTAAAGCTGCTGATTACACTTGAGACATTTTTTCCCCAAATTTGAGACTGCAGTGTGCTTGGAAAGCCTGCAAAACACGTGTTTCCTGTGCAGAGGTGGCAGCAAGGAGCATTTTGAAAACTTTTATTTCCAGGGCATAATCTCAGCGCTGCTTTTCTCTTGGGCCTGGACTTTTTCCCTCTGAGCTCCTCTCCAGTGTCAGGACAGATCCACTCTGCAACCCCCCACCCTCCTCCCATTTCTCCAAATGACTCTGACAGAGATGGGAAGAGATGGAGCCCGACAGCTGAGGCTATTTTGGGCCCTACAGCTCAATGGGGTGAGGTGACTGTAATGACAATGACGTCCACTTGTTAAAATACAAGGGCTTAGGCTGGAGCCACTGCTGGTTGCCACCAAGGGAATTCTTTGTACGTGTGGGAGCTGTGATCCGGCGGCTCCCTCACATAGGAAATCACGTGTGCTAAAACTGGAGCATTTCTAGCTTTGCAGGTCTGTTCTTCTGCGGTCCTGCTGCAGCTGCTTCGCTCCGGGGTTCTGAGGATAAATCCAGTTGGGTGAAATTTGTGATTACCTAGAATTTAAATTGCTCTCTTTCTGACCCTTGGGTGGCAGTGGCAGACCTTGTCCCTGCATTTGTCTTCTGCCCTCCCACCCTCATGGAGCAGGAATGAGCATCTCTGTGTGCCTGAGACCTCCTTGATGCTTTAGCCTTTTTTTATTGTCAGAGCAGCCTTGGGAGCCTTTAGGCTCAGCAAAATAGAAGGAAAAGGTGTTTCCGTGGAGTCTTGAAGGGCTGACCTGAGCAGTTTTAGGCCTGTGGAAGTTTCTGGGATGGTTTTGGTAGCTCCATCGAGGGGAGAATCCGAAGTGAAGTCCGCATGGTGCAACAAAACCCAAGTAGGATGAAGTCCCTTCCCTGCACGGAGCTTCTTGGAGCTGCTGATCTGTTATTGGAAAGTGGGTTAAAGAGGGATGAGCTTTGCAAGCAATAGGTCTGTTTATACCCATTAGGGAAGATATGTGCTCCAACCATATGAATCATCGAAGTGGCTTCAGTCTCTCAGGTTTCTCAATAAATGTGTGCTACTGATGTGACTGGAAGGCAATCTGACTGCCTTGCCCAGTACAGTGCACAAACCACGGGTTTTATTCTTGTTTCTTTCTGGAATTTTCTGAATGGTTTCTCTCTTGTTTGCTGCCAGCCATTGGAAGTATCCAAGTTACTGATAAAGGGATTAACAATGGGAGCATAAGGTGATGCAGGTCCCCTCTGAGGCGCTTTATTTAGCCTTGCCCTGAAGGTCAGAACTGTGAGGTGGCCTTGCCTTGAGCTGCGCTGCTCACCATGTTTAATACGGTGTCAGCCCCTGACCTGCCATCAACTTTCCCTCGACATCTCCTGTGGATGTTGGCTTGTGATGGAGGCAATAAACGGCAGGGAACACAGACAAGCCTTACTGTGAAATGAGGTAGGAGCTCCTTGCTACAGGCTCAGTGTCCGACATCCCCAGTGCAGAGACTGATCCACCATGGAAAGCTCTTCCATCTGCTCATCCAATGACCTTTGAACATGCCAAAATCGGTTGTCCCTCACTGAGGTGGAATTCAGAGTAGCCCAAGCTAAGCCCCGAGTCCAGCTCCTCAGATCCTGTTCCTGCTCTGGTGAAACGCGTGTCAGATGAATTCTGGGATCTGGGATTAATGCACTGGCGCAGGGCTGTGCTTACACCTGACTTAGAGATGTAATGGGCAGGGAGCACTGGGTGTGCTGGTGTGCATTTCACCCTCAGAGCACACTGTCTGCTGGGAAGGCTCCTCGGCACCCACCAGAGCCTGGCTGATGTCACTGAGCTCACAGCTGACACTTGTGCCAGTTCCAAGTTGTCCACTCCCCGGGAGGTTGTCAGCGGCAGGAGGGCAGCAGGGTTACTGCTGTTTCCCCTCAGCAGAGTTTTAAACATCAAAGGAAACCCACGCTTCCCATTTGATGGCCCATGGACTTCCCTCCCCACCCACAGGTTCCATTTCCTGGTGGTTTTAGATAGAATATGTGCAGATGTAAATTGTGGTAATACCACGACTGCTTTGATTTTTATCTGGAGTTTTTGTTTTAGTGATGTTCTTTGAAAGCTCAGGGGAGGTTCCCTGCCAATTTTACCCTTCCAGTCAGGAAAAGAATAAGTGTAAGGTTTAGAAGTCGGCATTGCAGAGAAAGTCCAGGAAACAGGAATTCTAAAGGCAAGAAAAATCAACATTTTTTTACTTGGGCAAAGAAAGGCTAAAAGAGGATTGAGAAAATGAGCAAACAGGAGCATGGTGGGCATTAATGTGGTGATGAGAGAACCTCTCTGCTTCTGATCTGTGTTTAGACTTTGGTGATCTTTTAGATTTAGGTCTGCCCTCACCTGGACTTTACATCCCTAAAGTCTTCAGGATACATCTGTGCTACTCGTGGCCACCTTTGTCTCGGGAGTATTTCTTGAGATGGATTGCATGGTGCTTTTTGGTATTTGCCCACAGTCATAGTGGACAGGATTCTCCTTCTAACCACTAAAGTGAAATGTTTGGACTGAGAAGAACCTGCCACCCGCTGTCCTCTTATGCCAAGGAGCATCATCACAGGCAGGTGATGGCATGGGGGGCAACCTGTGATTTCTCAGAAATTGTTGGTGGCTTTCCAGATGCAGATCAGCATTGATGAAGAAACACAAAACCAACCCATCAGCCAGCTCATGAATCACAGGAGACCAAGGGATGGAGCCAGGCTGGGAGAGCTGGGAATGTTCACCTGGAGAAGAGAAGGACCTTAGACCCCCTTCCAGAGCCTAAAGGGGTTCCAGGAGAGCTGTAGAGGGAGTGGGGACAAGGGATGGAGGGACAGGACACAGGGAATGGCTTAAAGCTGAAAGAGGAGAGTTTTAGATGGGATATTGGGAAGGAATTCCTGGGTGTGAGAGTGGTGTGTCCCTGGCACAGGTTTCCCAGAGAAGCTGTGGCTGCCCCATCCCTGGAAGTGTCCAAGGCCAGGTTGGAGCAGCCTGGGATAGTGGGAGATGTCCCTGCCCGTGGCAAGGGGTTGGAATGAGATGATCTTTAAATTCCCTTCCAACCCAGGCCGTTCTGTGGTTCTGTGGCACCACCCTCAGGACTCTCCATCTCCTCCTGAGTCTCCTGGTAAGCACCAGCTCCAAGTGCTCCAGTAGTAACTGGAGAAGCCTGTGGTTGTTCCCACTGCAAGGGACCTGTTTGCTTGTCCGTGGGGAAGCAGGTGTTGAGCAGAGACTGGAAGTGTTGGGGACAGGAGTGGGCAGGAGGCCTTGACTGGCTGCCTGGCCGTGGGTTGGCTCCCAGGCAGTGATTTATTCGCATCATCTGACAGGTCTGTGCAGTTCTGCCTCTTTCCCTCAAACAGAAACCAGTGAAAAATTGAATGAATAAAGATGTAAGTTTGCCTTTGGCGTGCTCAGAAATACCCCAGATGGGAATGTGATCTGTGCTGCAAATGATTAATCACCGAGGGATTACATGGAGAAATATGACACTGGCAAATGTCTGAGATGTATTGGAAAGGGCATCTGCATTGACTGGGTTTATTCATGCTTTGTTGTCTGTCCTGTTGCTTCCAAGGGAGCTGTGCTGGCACTTGCAAAAAGTTTTGGGGTTTTTTTTAAGTTATTGGGGTTTTTTAAAGTTTGAATTAACATGTAAATAGTTACTCTAATTTAGATTAAGTTGATTGACAGGTTATAAAGTTGGTTGATAAGTCACACTGTAGAAACGATAAATCCTGTCCTTTCAGTATGTTGTCTTTCTCCCCTTACTCCTAAATCTATTTATCACCCTAATCCAATGTGATGCATTTTATCCCTTTTAAAGTTATAAAATGTGATTTATCTTGGCAGCCTGTCTAGCTTGTTAGATGTGTTAGCTGCTTGTTGCAGCCTCATCCTTTCTGCAGGTTAGGATTTCGTGCCTGTTACTGGATTTCATGCTCCCAACACCCATAAAACAAGGGTTTTACCCCCTTGTTCAGATTGTGACTTTAAATATAAGAGTTTGAGTGTCTTTCTCATATTTATATAAGTAATTCAATAGCAAAGCAAGGAATAAACTCTGTTTTTCTTTCTGACCATGTTAGAAAGAAATCTAAAATAATACTGATGATGCTGCAATGTTTTCACTGATCCCTGGATTTTCTCCTGGCATCCCAGCCATTCATAATGATGTCTGAACTTTACAGAGTGAGGGCACGTGGTGGAAGCTGGGTGAGGTGTGGGTTACACCAGGGAATGTGGGGTCTTCACCCTTCATTAGGAGATCTGTGAACTCAGTGTCTGGTGTTGGACGGAGAGAAGTGAGTTGCAAACACCAGGTGAGTGTTCGGGAGCAATTGGAGAGGGAGGCTGGACTGTTCCTGGCCATCAGAGGTACCAGGGAGCAGCTGAGTGTATTTGGGCACTGCTTGGTATGGGAGGGCACGAGAGGAGGATGCACAGCAGGTTTAGGGAGTGAGCAGCGTTCCTGCTGTTGTAAGAACCAGGCTTTGAGAGCCTCACCCACAGAGCAGAGCTCTTCTCCAGGCATGGATACATCTCCTCTGGAAAAAGAAAAGTTGTTTCAGAGAACTGAAAGGTCCCTGCCTGGTTCCTGAGCTGGTATCTCTTGTGTCTGTACCCATCTCGGTGCTCCAGGCACTTCTCCATGTTCTGCAGAGCCCAATTTGATGGAGAAGTGAAGCAACTGGGCTGCCCAGGGAGGTGGTGGAGTCACCGTCCCTGGAGGTGTTTAAGAGAAGACTCGATGAGGAGCTTAGTGACATGGTCTAGCTGGGGGGGTGTTGGGCTGGATGATCCTGGGCCCCTTCTGGCTCGGAGTGGCCTGCTAGACTGTGAGGGAACTAGGTTTGTGTTACCGCTCTGGGATGTGCTTTCGGTCTCTGTACGGGTGTTAGATGGTGAGTTGGACTAGATGATCCTTGTGGGTCCCTTCCAACTCATAATATTCTGTGATTCTGTGAACTTTATCCTTTTTGCGCTTTCCGATGCTGTGAATTTGAAATGAATGAGTGTGACACATCCATCAGCAACATCTAGGAACCCAGGAAGGATAAGACATGGTGATGTCTTCTGGAGATAAATCTGAGTGCTTTGATGACACGGTGCAGCCTCAAGTTCAAGTTAATAGCTGGGAAGGATCAGGACATGAGCTCTAAGTCTCTGTTTTGAGTGGTACAGCTGGTTTCTCCAGAGCTGAGCTTGAACTTCAGCATCCCCTTTTGAACATTGAAATGGTTGTTCCCCAAATTAGCAGAAGACTCTGGCTGTCTCTCAATTGACTTCAGTGGACATTTCCATTGACTTCAGTGTACTTTGGCTGCAGCCCTGGGCTCGTATCTGTGCCTTCAAACCATTCATGCAGCTTCTCTTCTTGCAGCTGTCTATGGAAAATACATTTTAAATCTCAAGTGAGGGCAGAGGTTGTACTAAAAGGGGCTAAAGGAGCACAAGCTAGTTCACTGATTTCTAGACCAGCTTGAGACCAATAAAAAAACTACATCAGTGTGTTCATGGCAATTAATGCTGGAGGTGGCTGCTTAAAAGGAAATCAGTTGGTCTTGGCACCAATGACTTGAAGTTGATCATTCTTTATCCTCTTAATGTTTTGCAAAAATTATTTTCCCCCATTACTTTTTCCCCCTCCCAGATTTAATTTATGAAACAATTTTCTTTAATTTCTAAGGATTTGTCATGGAATAATGAAATTTGCCTAATACCAGGAAACAAAAGCAACCAAAATTTAATTAAGTTTAAAAGGATCAATCAAACATGAAGGGAAGAGTCTTTGACTGCTCCTTGTCATTCCATATGTTCTTTGGAGTGGGAGAGACTGGATTAAGAGAGGACCTGATGTATTTTTCCTGTTAAATACAGAAGGAGGATTACAATTGGTTTTGCCTTAGATCTATGACCCTAATCATGTTTGAAGTTTAGCTCAACAATACCATCTTCAGTGATAATAATGATCACAGAATATCCTAAGTTGGAAGGGACCCACGAGGATTGTTGAATCCAACTCTTGGTCTTGCACAGGACAATCCCAAAATCCCACTGTGGGCCTGACAGCATTATCCAAACACTTCTTGAGTTCTTATAATAAATACCATTTTGCATTTTTGTGATCACTTTGCCACTTTTTAATTTTAATGGCGATTCACGTTTTCCAATCCCCAACAGCTTTAATGGAATGAAAATTGCAATCTGTTATTCACCTTCATGCATCATTTGTCATATACCTCAGCAAGTACGTTGTCATATAAACACTGTGAACATAATTATTTATAATAATTATCAAGACCATCCATGTCTTGATATTAAGAAGTAGGAGGGGAGACAAGGCAATCTAAGGTTGTGCATCAGGTTCATGCAAACGCCTGTCCCTGGTGCCATCAGTGATTGGCACATTAACATTAATGCAAGAGCGGGAGCTGGAGGAGAATGGAAAAATGGTGATTTAAGAAATGAAAGCAGTTTTTTTGCCTGCTCCTCCTGCTTTCTGCTGGAGCTGGAGTGGATTGTGAGAGCACCTGCCATTGGGTGAGAGAGTGGGTGGATGTGTGGCCAGCGGGGAAGCCAAACTGCTGGAGGATTAAGAAGGATATTTCTGTCTCAGTGCCTGGTTTTTATTTCCTTTCTGAGCTACAGCACACGGAGCCCTGGTCCTTTTGCGTTTTGTGGCACTTTGAAGGTGAAAAAGCACGAATGTGGGAGCAGCTCTGTGATCATCCCCGAGTAGGACCATTCCTAAAGCTCAGACAGGAGCCGCACGGGCTTTTCAGGTCAGGGCTGTCTGGAATCTGAGGCCAAAGAGATAAAAGATCTTGGAGAGAAATGGTGCACTCAAGTTCTCTGAGTAGGACTTGAGCAGCATGTTCTAATGGATGACATCCAAGGCAGGGTGGAGTTGGAAATACCTTTAAGCTTCCCAGCTCTAAGTCTCTCTCAAAGTCAAAGAATCATGGAATGATTTGGGTTGGAAGAGACCTTANAGGGTGGAGTTGGAAATACCTTTAAGCTTCCCAGCTCTAAGTCTCTCTCAAAGTCAAAGAATCATGGAATGATTTGGGTTGGAAGAGACCTTAATCTCCCCTATCATCAGGTCTAATCCTGCTCCCAGGAGAATCGGCTGGTGCACAGTTACTTGTGTTACTGGGGTTGAGAGTAGGTCTTTTTCTATGCTGTGCTTGTTAAAGTGAATATGTACTACACAGATCACAGACAAGGTCTCCTGGAAGATTAGAAGTAAGCCCACTCCAGCAGAAAGGAAAACATCCAGGAGTCCATGAAAGGAGCAGTGAAGAAGTAAGGAATGTTTGTGTGGTCTTGGGGGGAGGCCCTGAAGGAGATGATCACTGTTGGATTGGCCTCCAACAGCAAAGGGATGGGTAGAGTCTGTGTGTGAGTGAATGTGGCTGTAAAGATCAGCTCCACTGATGGCTTTGGACTTTCTCAGGATACAATGGCACCAGAATTGCCACGAGCTTTGGTTTTCAGCTCTGCTTAAGCCTCGTCCCCTGGGCTGGTCCATATCAGGTCAGTGCAGGTCAGTGCATGGCTGACTCCCTCTGAGAGCAGCTGAGAATAAGCAGGAGATAAGACATCTTTTCTGTAAGCCCTAAGCAACGTGGAGCTCTTTGGGAAAAGGCTGTTGCTGTCTGGAATGTTGCATGCATTCCCTGTCGAAGTTTTTTCATGTGGCTTTGCACTTCTGTGAGCATAATTATAAAATAATAGAACGGTTTGGGATGGAAGGACTGTAAAGATCATCCAATTCCAACTCCTGCTGCCATGGGCAGTTGATACCTTCCGCTAGACCAAGTTGCTTCAAGCCCCATCCAACCTGG
>WEKX01025159.1:10507-22703 GCA_013390025.1 Pitta sordida
AGTCTCGGACAGCAGATCTAACATGAGAGTGTGTAAATCTTTCATAACTGCACAAAGCCTCCTCTCTTGGAGTGGGGCAGGCACCCGGTTGTGCCAGGAGTGGAGCCGCCACCGCGCCTGCCCCGCCTGGGAGCAGGCAAGCCACCACCGGCCCTGGTCGGGCCTGGAGCCGGGGAGCTGCCACCTGCCCTGACTGAGCCAGGAGCCGGGGAGCCGCCATCACAGGAGGATTAGACTGGATGTTAGGAAAACCTTTTTCACAGAGAGACTGATTTCCCTTGGAATGGGCTGCCCAGAGAGATGGTTGAGTCACCATCCCTGGATGTGTTTAAGAAGAGATAGGTTGAGGTACTTGCTGCCATGATTTAGACTTAGATGATAAGATGGTGTTAGGTAATAGGTTGGACTCGATGTTCTCAGTGGTCTTTTCCAACCTTGTTAATGCTGTGATTCTGGGATTGTGTGAAAAGAAGTAGTAATTTAATTGTGGAATTAAATTGATTACTACTCCCCCTTTTTTAGTGAAAATAAAAGGACTTAAAATGTTGCTTTTGCGAGCTTCTAATGGCACACAAAAAGCAAAAACCTTTAAAATACTAAAAGTACTTGAAACCGCAGCAGTAGAAAATATTTTAAATTGTTTCTTGTCAGCTTATACATGTGTCCGTTTAGGAGACTGCTGCAAATGTTAAGCACTTCTAATTGCACATTCATAGCTAAGCATATGTGCAGGTTTGCTTATGTGGGGATGTAGATTAAAAGTTAAATAGCAAGTCAGGTAAGTGTTAATATTTTCCCTTCATTTGCACTGTGTTGGTGTAACAAAAATAATAAGGTTTAAATGTAAAAAAATCGTGTTCTAGGAGAGAATACTTGAAAACAGTGAGAATTTTTGAACAGTTAATGTGCAAAGATAATGGACCTGTCTCTCTCATAATTGTATCACAAATCTTTTTTTTGTGCAGAGCATGGCGAGGCAGAAGTTTTCCATCTGGAGATTATCACTTTGCTTTCCTCCCTGTTTACATCAAGATGTAAAGTATCATCTCACAGGACTTTTTGCTCATGATAAGTACAGGAAACCCTGGACTAAAAGTAGGTTATACAGTGAATCCTCTCTGTATCACGACTTCTCCTTCACAACCTCGCCCATTTGCGAAGCAATTTTATTGCAAATATGATTTAGCAATCCACGAGCTCAGCTGCCTGACGCATGCGCAGTTTGACTCTGCTCTGCCGAGAGGCGGTGCCACAGTGCCTGTGGGGTGGGACTCACCCCGCCCTGTGGGGAGGGGGCTCGCAATGGCAGCACCGTGCCCCCGGTCCCTGAACGGGAAAACTTGCCCCACGAAAGTGAGGCAAGCTGTGTGCTGGGAGGGCAGCAGTCTTGCGCGATTTACTGCAGCTCACAGCCCTGACTCGGTCCCTGCCCCGGTCCCTGCCCCGGTCCCTGCCCCGGTCCTGTGTGCTCCGCTGAGACCCAGCGCAGCACTACCACAAGACATGCCATTCCTTATGACTCAAATCCCAGTCAAAGCCCGGGCAGCGCTGCCTCTGCCGGGACTGGTGGATGTTAAAGGAAAAGAAACTCCCATACCAATGCATCCCCCCCGCCATAAGTGCATGGGGTGTTGCAGTGTTGCAAAGTTAAGGTTTTTCCAGGCTCTAAGAATGCCGACCAGAGCTCGGGGACACCCCTTCCCCACCGTGGTGGCAGCGCGAGCTCGTGCAGGATGGCGTGAGCACCAGGGCCGGGCCGGGCTGGGGCGGGGGGAGCAGCGGCACGGAGTTTGTGCTGGGAACACACACGGTCACAGCAGCCGCTCAGAAACGGTTCCCTTTGCTCGCTTGTGCCGAGGGAGACAAGGGGAAGGAGCAGAGAATTGTGCACAGAGCTTCAGAGTTCTGGTGGGTGGAGCAATGGGCGTGGCCTGCATGCATATTAACGACCTGCACTTCTTTGCAAGAATAATGTTTCACGAGGCCTTTGGCCTGTCCCTTTCCTCGCAATGGAGGAGATATAACTGTATAGTCCTTAATTTTTTGTTTAGATTTACTGTGGATTGAAAGAACAGCTTGTGTTTGTATATAATAAGAGAAGTCTGGTAAAAAACATATTAAAAAGAAATCCAGAAGTAGCACAGTGTCAGTTCATATAGCTCTTGAAGGTAGAATCGATCCATTATCTAATCAGAAACAAATGGGTAATTAATATTTATTTGTGTATGGTGCCATAACTGAGGGTGATACTTGTTTAGTTTGTGGAGATCACAGAATCACAGAATCACAGAATATTATGAGTTGGAAGGGACCCACAAGGATCATCTAGTCCAACTCACCATCTAACACCCGTACAGAGACCGAGAGCACATCCCAGAGCATAACACCAGCCTAGATCCCTCACAGTCTAGCAGGCCACTCCGAGCCGGAAGGGGCCCAGAATCATCCAGCCCTACATCCCCCAGCTAGACCATGTCACTAAGCTCCTCATCCAGTCTTCTCTTAAACACCTCCAGGGATGGCGACTCCACCACCTCCCTGGGCAGCCCATTCCAATATGCAATTACTCTCTCTGTGAAAAACCGCTTCCTAATGTTAAGATCTGTGGAAACCTTTCTGACCAGAGGAGTAGTTATGGAAAAAAAGTCAATGAACAGAGATAAGTAAAATGTTACATCTGATAAGTTGGGAGAGGTTCAGAAGATGATGGTGAGGTTATGAGATGTGGAGGAAAAATGAGCATTTCCAATGACGAAGGTAAACGTATGTATGAAAGTATTAGCATCTTCCTGGTGCATTTCCATTACTTTTACAAATGGAATTAAAACTTGTTTTTTCTATATGCTCCATGTGAAGTTTTTTTAGCCTCTGCAATGGTTTGCTCAATACACAAAAAATTATTTTAATATTTTCTATGTGATTCTTTTTCTCTTTTTTGTCTCAGTTACTTCAACACAGAACATGATTGCTATTTCAGTATTGGATCAATGGAATAAGAGCTTGCTTGTGGAGGATCTCCTGGAAAAGTCAGTAATCTTAAGTTAAAAACATATATGATATCTTTGATGTCATTCAGGTACTACATGAATCATAAGCTAATGATGATAACAGAATATGGAAATGTTTTCTGGCAGCAGCATGTGTACAATGTGCTAGAACTGTACACTGTAGCACATAACTTAAAGGTGTGTTTTTATAGAGTTCACTGCTTCTTTATATAATTTTTAATGGTTATGCAATCTATTTGTGACATTGAAGAAAGTCTCTGACATGTTAATTAACTTGAAAATAGACCATGACGACATTTTGTCACCTCCTCTCTAAGAGTTATCTGTTGTAACTGTGGGTGACGTTATTCAAAGGGGGGTATTTAGAAATCTTTGAAAACATATAAAAGACAGCTATAAAACATCAAATTTGTCACAATTAAATATAGATGTAATTATTTTAAAGTGTTGTATACAAAGTCAAAAAATCAAATGAACTCTGAATCTGAGTTAATTTTAAAAACAGGTTTGCAGTACAGCCTTTACAGCCTATATTAGACATGAAAGAATATAAAAGTTCTGCAAAAAGCAGCAAATTGTGTGTATTTCTGCTTTCAATCGTCAGTGTGAAAGAAACAGAGAAATTACAGTTGTGCTTTTACAAGGCTGTCTAAAATCTCTACTATCTTTAAATCTGAATGGAAAAAAATGGTTGTGAAGAAAACTTGTAATTGAAGAATTAATTATTCTTTTACAGAAAATGCCAGTGCCAGGAGTTGCAGTACCTCACAGTGGCACTCTTCTGTGTTTTCACTATAATAGTCTTTAATTTCATTGTTGCATACTAATATTTTTTTTGTCTATCTCCCTGCTCATTCACGTCACAGAAATGATCATTCTCATAGCGTGGATCAAGGCTGTGCAGAAAATCATGTAGATTTCTGTGGAATTTGGTGCACTGAAGTACAATTGAAATTGCATTCTGTAACTTCGGGGGGGAAAAAAGAATACTGTAATGTGTAACAGAATCTTTGCACCTTCTGTGATAAATACTGTTATGAGGATGCTCTAGACTCATACAAAGGTATCACCCAAGGCATCTTCTAGACTAGTAATACCATAAGAAAAAGCAATTCCCAAAGAAGTTGTTACAAAGACGTGGTGTGATTTAGATATCAACAGTGAGCTCTTGAGGAGTAACATATCCTTGTTATGGGATATGGGATATCCATATCCCATATCAAGGGATATGTTACGCCAAGGACTGAGAATTTTATTGTACCAAACATTTAGTTTTACCTGTTGTTTTAGCACTTAAGTTAGTCATAACATCTAAATAAAACCTGTGAAATCAGTGCATTTAGTAGGCACCAGCTACAGAAAATTTCAGAGAATTTCACTTAATGTATTATAAGACAAAGTGAGCTAAATCTCTGTACCAGTAAAAAATTATTTGGACTGAGACCAGAAAATAAGGAAGAGGGAGCTGAATTTATGAGGAAAGGATGTGCATGCTCTTCAGGTTCTTCAAGTGCTTTGCATTCTATTTAAGGTAGGTGAAGAGAGTCTAAGTTACTCAGATATTTTATACTAGTGTTCTTCCTGGGGGTAGGACTAAGCAGTAATAATACACATAATTCATCACAAATAAGTATGCATCATGGGGAACGAAATATACTGCCATGTATTTGCAAAGCAGCACATACACTCAAAAAAAGAGACAAAGAGTGTTCAGTAAAGTCAGTGCATGCTTTCTTTGGGGTATTTGAAACTTGAGCTACAGTAAATGTTTTTCAATAGATTTATTCTTAGCAAGGAACAGGTGGTGAATAGTGTGACAAGTAAATTCATAGAGAACAGTAATTTCTTTCTAACAGTCAAAACTGACAGATGACAGGAAACAGGATGTTAGAATCTTTTCAAAAATTATTAGAAACGAAATTAAAACAGTCTGTTGCTGTCATTTCAAGCAATGGTAATAATTTTTTCCTGGAGTACAGTGTTCACTGCTGAGTATAACTCAGGACAACTGTAGTCCTGGAGTTGTACAAAAAAGTGTAACTATCTAGTTTAAAGATTCTACACTTATGGTTTGGCTTAATAATTTATCAAAGGGTGTCCCTCATGTGTGGCTATGTATTGCAGTTATTATTGAGTTCAACATCTTTGGGTTGCTTAGCATATGATGCAATAATAGTGGTATTGAGATTAGTATGAAAAGTGACAGGAAATTGAAGTGGATTTGTTTCTTCACTTGTCCTGTCTTTTTCCTATTGCTATTAGTTGCAATTTCTTCATGGTTTTTGAAACAGAAGTGTGACATGTTCACCTTCACTGGATGCCAGGTGCCCACTGAGCTGCTCTATCGCTTCCTTTCCCAGATGGACAGGGGAGAGAGAATAAGATGGAAAATTATTCGTAGGCTGAGATAAGCCAGTCTACTACGTAAAGCAAAAATGACAGTTTGCACACACGCAAGCAGAGAGGAAAATGACAAGATTTATTCTCTACTTCTGTTAGTAAGCAATGTCTGTCCACAGCACAGGTGGTGACTGCTCAGAAAGCAATAAATGCCCTTCCCTGTTTCCCCTCCTTTCCTTAGCTTTTATATCTGAGCTGACGTCATACGGTATGGAGTATCCCTTTGATTTGGGTCATCTGGCCTGGTTGTGTCTCCTCCCAGGATCTTACACTCAATGGCAGGAGGCAGGCATGTTGAGGGACCGTGCTGATGCTGTGCTGGTGCTGCTCAGCAGCAGCCAAAACACTGGTGTGTTATCTACACCCTTTCGGCTGTCACTGCACAGCTCTGCGTGGGGGTTGCTGTGGGGAAATGGGCTCCGTCTCAGGCAGACCCAGTACAACAAGTATACATTTAAATTTTTTGCCATGTTATGGCACAAATAGGTTTGATGCTTTTTTCCTCGTCATTATTCTTTTGTTCAATTTAATGCTGGGTGTAAACCCTAAGGGTTTTTTCTTGGGGAAGACCTGAACATGTTACTTGACTGTAGATCCACTGAATAGCAATAACAACTCTGTAATTTCAAATCTTCCTCAATGAATATGGTAATTATCATAGTTCGTAGAGTATCTTTGTGAGTCACAGGTTCACACGTTATTCTGAGTTGGAAGGGACCCACAGGATCATCTAGTCCAACTCCCAAGCAAACGCCCACCCAGGGATCAGGCCGACAAGCGTGGAACCACGGGCAACACGCTCCATCCATCCATCCATCCATCCATCCATCTATCCATCCATCCATCCATCCGTGTCCTGTTGATTCACTGGGGAGTCAGAGAAGTTATGACCTTGCATTTACAACAGTTTAAGTGTCAGATTTTTTTTTTCTGTGTTTTAGGAAACCTATCCTCTCTGTAGAGCTCCAGAGTAATAATGAATATATAGAAGTTATTCCAAGCTCAAACCCCTGCTCTCAGAATGAGGTAGAAGTACCTTTTGCACTTATGATGAATGTCTTTAAGGAAGAATCCACTCAAGACAAACATTTGAAGATTTGCTATGCCACTGAATTTAAAGAACCATGGCAAGGTAAAATGTTTAAATCACTGTTTTCTAACTTTCAGTAGAATCAACTTGTCAGCTTCCAGAATTTTTTGTACATGCTCCATAGACATTGGTGAAATCGTCTAAGTGATCACAACCTTTTCAGCTGCATAAGGTGCAACCATTGAAGTGAGATTTATTCCTTGGAGAATCAGGGCTCATATTAGCAGTTCAATATGGATGTAAGCCAAAAGAAGTTTAAGATGATCAAGTATATGGCAGAAAGTGCTGAAAAATTATTGCAAAAAGTAGATCTTATCAAGCATTGAACAAAATGCTAATACGTAATCTTTATACCTCAATAAAATTAGATCCTTGAGGCACTTTCTTTGATCATGTCAAGGAGAATGAGAAGTAAGCGGTTTTCACTTGTTGCTGGAATTGTTCAAGTTGCGTAGTGTTCCTACATGTTCTCTGATATTTTGTGATTCATAGCACCCTAACAGATAAAACAAATTCTGACCACAGAAAGCAAAATGTTGACAAAGTGTTTGATTCAGCTGTGTTATAAGTCAAAGAAAGTGATGATATTGCATTCAAGCCATAATTCTGAAAAATAAGTGAATTTAAAAATGCGGAACTGCACTTCCTGGAATCCTAAATTAGCAGCTCAATTCAGCTTTCTATGGATTTCAAGCATGGGTATTTGTGAATTCCAAACTCCACCTGTTGCTTTAGTTTTAAAATTCTGTATTACAAAAGCATAGTACAGAGAGACTAAGTGATAGTATCTATTCCACTTCAGTGTACACATAAGGGCATACTTGCTTATACATGCTTTCCTGAGACAGGTAGTAACAGGTTAATGTTAAAATTAACAAAGAAATGCAGTAATTGAGATTTTTGAATCACATTAGAAAAACGAGATTAATTGCAGGAAAAAACCCCTTTTTTGTATACTTCAAGTACTAAAGCCACATATACAAAAATTAATAAAATTGGGAAAATAAATGCAAATCAGGGACAAAACTGTGCCTTATTTTTCTTGATTTAATGTTAGTATATTAGGAGTTGTTCTGCTTACTTTGAGTTAACAAAAATTAAATGAGATATTTGAGAACAGCAAGTTTAGGTCATTGAAGTAGGTTTTTTTTCTCACTGATTTTAGCATCTAACTTTCCAACCACGATTTGATTGAATATTGAGGTGCTTCCTACGTTTTTTCCTTGTTGCCTGAAGAAAAGGAAGAATAGATATGGGATATTGTAGCTTATCAGACAAAATGTCTTTTTGTTTTTGTTAAGGGTACTTTAAGGTTTACAAGCTCCTGGAAGCTTTAGTAACCTCTTCTGAACTTTTCATCTCATTTAACAGAGGCATTTTATAATGAAGCCTTGATTTTTCAATTGATAGATTTCTTTATGTGAATCTGGGTTACCTGTGTAAAATTTATATGGGAGGAACATAATCATTAGTTGTAATTTCCAGCCATTAGGAAGGCAAGGAAGGTGATCCTAGATAGGGAATCATCCAAGCGAGATGTGAGAATGAGGAGACTTCCATGTTGGTGAAAAACAAGAAACAACAAAAAACTCTCTTTACCCTTCTATGTGTGTTATACATGTGTAAAAGGTGTGTGAATATATGTGTATATTTTATTGCAAATGTAAGGGATTGCATCAAATAGGGATGTGGTTACTGTATCAGTTCTGTCTCAGAAGAGTGGTATCTAAACTCAGAAGAAATAAAAGTCTGTAGGACCATGTTGTCATAGAGTAGCTTCAGTGGGAAAGGATCTTTAAAGGTCGTATAGTCCAACCCCTCTGTAATCAGCTCAGGTCGCTCAGAGTCCTGCCCAACCTCACCTTGAACACCTCCAGGGGTGAGGCATCAGCCACGTCTCTGGGCAACTTACTCCAGTGTTTTACTACTCTTCCTGTAAGAAAATTCTCTCTGATATCTAGTCTAAATTGTCACTCTTTTAGTTTAAAATCATTACCCCTTGTTCCATAGCAACAATAGGAGCTGCTAAAAAGTCTATCCCCATCTTACTTATAGGCCCCCTTCAGAAATCCACATTAGTACAGTAATGAGTGTCCCTGCCTCTCATGTGGGAGACCGGGGGTTCGATTCCTGCCAGGGAGGCAGCAGTGCTGTTTAAGAGTTGGACTTGATGATCCCTGCCAACTCAGAATATTCTGTGATTTGTGTACTGAAAAGCTGCAGTAAAGTCTTCCTGAAGTCTTCTCCAGGCTGAACATGCCAATTCCCCCAGCCTTGCCTCATAGGAAAGGTGTTCCTTTCCTCTGACCATTTTTATGTCCCTTCTCTTGACCTGTTCCAACACATCGGTGTCTTTTTTCTGCTGAGGACCCCAGAGACAGACACAGCACTCCAGGTGGGATCTCACCAGGGCAGAGTGAAGGGGCAGAACCTCCTTCCTCGACTGAGTGACCATACTGCTTTTGATGCAGCCCAGGACAGGATTAACTTTCTGGGCTGTCAGTGCATGCTGCTGTCTCATGCTCAGTTTTTCATCAATCATCACCGCCAAACCTTTCTCCTCAGAGCTGCTCTCCGTCGCCTTTCTGCCTGTAGGTGTGTCTGAGATTGCCATGACCCAGATGTAGAACCTTGCACTTCAGTCTGTTGAAAATGCAAACAAGGGAAAGAAAAGAAAATATCTTTTCTTTTCAACAGTCATTATATAAGACAAATGAAAAAGCAAAAGAAGACTAGAGCTTTTTAAGGGTTAGGTTTTGTTGCACTGAAAGCTTTAAAATCCAAAAATACTTACAATCAAAAGTGTTGGGGGGGGGCATTGCTGGCACTTACAGTATTCCAACAGTTGATGAACAATTCTCTTTATTCTGATAATTCTTATTATGTTTATCTTGTTTTATAATGTATTTTTTCTTATTTTTTGTCAGATCTATGTTTGGAAGAGGAATTAGTTTTTATTGATAATGCTGAAAATTTTTGTAAAAACCTGCCAACTTTATCTATACTTCTGGGCAGACTACAGGTTTTTTTAGTGAAAGATCCTCTTTTAGGTTCTGAAGGACAGATTTTAACAGAAGAGAACATATTCAGGTACCTACAAATTGCTGTGTAATATTGAATGTAAAAAATAATCTGTATATAATGACAGTTGAACATTTGCTGAATGATAACTTTGCAACTAGTTTATATTTGCAATAGCTTTTGCTCTTACTTTGGAAAAAATTAATAGGATGAAATTTATATGCAATAAGAAAACTGGATTAGTGAAATTATGTCACTTTTACCTTTTGTAATTCTGAAATGTACTCAAGATTTTGGTTTTGGAATACTGAAAAAATGTGCATCTTTAAGGAACCTTATCTCCCTCAAACTGATTTTGCTGATTCCCTGCCAGTAAAATGTGACTAAATTTAATTGGGCCGGGATTTTATACATGCTTTCATCTTCCTTCTTCCTCTCCTTTCAGTCATGCTGTCAGTAAACACAGGCTCTTACTTTGTTGATTTGTATTTCTTCCAGTTGAGTTCTATTTCTTCATGTTCAAATATTAATTATTTTTATGGTTTTGCTCACTTTTGTATTACTAAGTTGATGGAATTTAATTTAATTATGTCTAATGTCATGAATTTGAAGAAACTGGTACCTTAAAACAGGTATAAATTATATTAAAAATGGATCTAGTATTTCGTAAATATATTCATTGTATACATGCATTTATAAAGACTGGCTAAATTTTGCACTGATTTACTTCGTGTCTGAACGACTTGTATTGGGGTTGCACGATTCACAAGTAAGACAAAGCAGATATGAACTATTTAACTGTACCTATATATAGATACAGATACTTCCCTGTACCAGAACAGGGAGTAGTGGGGTTGTTTGCCTGTTTTTTCAAACATGAGCCCTAATCTCACAGTGAGTCTTGGGCATAAGACTGTGTGCCTATGTGAACACTGTGGACATCCAGTGAAGACAACATGATCCCAGGGTTTGCAATGACTTTTGGAAATGGGTTAAAAAGTGAAACATCTCTGACTTACTGATCTGAGGCTGTCTAGCAAAACTGTGAACCTGCCCAAGGTGGGATCCAAATCTCCTGGTGCAACACACAGGGAGATGCATTTAGGCAAAGATCTGTAATTTGACAGATTTCCACCTAAGTTAAAATGCAGTAAGTATCCCAAGGCTGAGTACAGAGCAATTTGTACTCTTCAGTCTAAAGTATTCCTCCAGGAAAACAGTGGCTTCAGTAGAAACAGTGCCTGCAATGGCCATGAGGGGCAAGCCTGATGATAAGTTTTCTTTCTACTTGAAAAATCTTCATCCCCGTTCTTCTTGTACCCTTGCTTTAGAAGGCTAGTAGTAGCCACTCTACTGAGGCTACATTTTGGAAGTTTGTCTGTTAAACTAGGGAACACACTTTGAGTTGTCATTTTAATTAATAGTAAGCACACTTGACCTTCATTGGTGTGAATCATTCCTGAAAATGGACACTAAAAGTGACAAAGGAGAAATAAGGTCAGTGTTAGAGATTACAGAGATTTTATATATGGTAAAATATTTAATATTGGGAGAAATTTAGGACTGCAGCTTTTGCAGGAAGCATTTTTACATGAGGGGGCTTATGTAATGGGATCTGAAACAATTTCAATACGAGGGGGGGTTTTGTGACTTTTTAAGGCAGGTCCCAATATTAATTGGTTCTACTCTGCATCTAGGGTATTATCTCTTGAAAAATACTTTTGGTTAATTCCACAGATTAGTATCCCATCCTTTGGAATTACTTTCTTAGGAACAGGCATGGATTTAGAAAAATAACTTTTTGCCATGTATATGGCTATCAAAGCTATTGCTAAGACTTTCAGTCTTAGACATTGTGCAATACAAATAAGTCACTTACTTTCTCCTATGATCTTTTAAAGAGAATGTTTGACTTTCCAAAATGAAATGAAGATGGAAGAGAGTAAAAACGAATTGCAGGGGATTAAAGAGAACTTCTGTACTGTATCTATGAAAGATGAAGAGGTATCATCCTGTTCTTTCATACTACATATTGTATTAGTGGTTATTTTACGTTATGTGTGTTTGTTCACTTGCAAGTCATATTACTGAATTATCTTCATACTCACTAAGTATTTGGCGTATTTTTAAGATTCAAAACCACTGGTATTATTTGTGTTTTTTAAATTCTTGGATGGTGCTGTTAGGAATCTTCACTCCGATCATCTATTTCTCCTGGTACTTGCTGCGTTGGCAGTTTTATGTAGATATTTGTTACACTAAGAATAAAAATTCACCAGGAAAGGGAAAGCTCCAAGAGATGTTCCAGGATTTGGTGAGCCAGCTTAGCTTCTTTTGTTAAAAGAAATCAAATATACTTTTTGCTCTATTTCTGAAAATCTAAAAAACAATCAGTAAAAAAAAATATTTTTCTTGATTGGGAACTGAAGTTCAGATACACTCTTTTACACTCCACTGACTCAATCTGAAATTCTGTAACACTGTATTGAGCAAAGCCTTATGTATGTTGTATAAATGTAGTGTGATTTTTCTCCTAAAAGCTCTGAAATTGGTCTAGAATTAAGTTATTTCAAGATTTTGAAAAAGCTTTGACTGTACAGTAAGATCAAAGGAAATTTCCTGACTATTCTCTTGTGATCAATGTTTTTTCAGTATTTTATGTTGCCTGTTGAGTTAC
>WEKX01025160.1:948-46178 GCA_013390025.1 Pitta sordida
GGACGACAGTTCTTCTGAAAATTCTCTGTTGTCCAAAAGTCACAGCCAGGATTGCAGCTTTTAAGTACTGTTTTTTATCTGCTTCATAATAGCATAATGTTGAAAGCATTGGGGTGGGTCTCTGGCATCCAGCCAGGGTCAAACCACGACACAATCAGAAGAAAATACAAAGCCTGCTGTTTTTTAACACAGTGGGGTGAAGATCTTTCATGCTATTTACCTGCTATTTCCAGATTCTCTCTGTATCCACTTAAATTTAATTGACTGATATTTGAAGGAATATGACAGACTGCTGCTTTGACATGGGTGGCTGTGAAGTCACACCAGGACAAGTTCAGCTCCTGCAGCCTATTTACAAATGAACAAAGAGTTGTTAACAGTAATGACTGAAATGCAATTCAACTTCTCATATTTTCTATTACAGTTTATACTTTTGAAGTAAATACTTGTAATACACCTACTACCAACTTTTTGTATTCATGACTAGAAATTCTGCTGACAATGATTAAGCACTAATGAAAGGAGCAGGTTACCCAGTAGAACCTTTCCCATGGAGATTTTCAAGATCCCGCCAGAAGAAGTCCTCATAAACTTAACCAGCGCTGATTTTAGATCCTGATCTGGGCAAGGGGTTAGAGTGACTTCCCAAGGCCACTTCAAACTGGAATGATTCAATATCTTAGGAAATAAAGGCTCTCTCCAGGGACTGGAACAAGAGACATTGTCTTTTCATCAGAGTTTGTGACCTGAATTTGGTACAACTGAACAGATGGTCACACTGAGAGGAAAAAACATGATCCATCATTAGCATTGGTCAGATGACCAATTAATCCTAATTAGCATAAAATACTTCATAGTTTTATATCAACATTGGTCATACTGTGAGCTTAAGTCTCATTATGTTATGTGCTTGATTAGCTACAGCCTATCACCATGGGGCTGGACAAAGCATTGTTCTGTGTGCAGGTGATGTAACTGTGACCAGAGGACAGACACAGTGAAGGCACAACTACAGCATTTAGATGGCAATCTCTACATAAACGTAAAAAAGTTAAATTGCCACTAGCATTCCTGGGATCAGGTTTGCCATCTGCTATTCACTGTGCACTGCACAGACTGCCATCCTCTAAAGAGCTCATGATCCAAGTAATCAAACCAAGCAACAACAAAGATTAAGGCTTTGGCTGTCCACGAGCTTGCAACTTGATTAAAAACCATGCTTTTGCAGAATGAAAGATTAAATACATTGCCCAGCATGTCACAGGAAGTCAGCAGAAAGATTGGTATATAAATCCCAGACTCACTGTGGCTCAGTTCAATGACCTCCTGCCAGCAGATGGTTTAATCTCTGGAGCTGTCAATCTGAACACAGTCCTTCATGAACTCGAAAGTTACTGAAGAATTATTTTACCATGGAAATACACAGTGTTCCCTGCCATTTATGCTGTACTCTGATGCAAAGGGAGCTCTGAGACTCCACTTTCTAGTTTCAAAACACACATTTCATTAAGAAAATCAAATTTACATGATATCACAGAATCACAAAATATTCCGAGTTGGAAGGGACCCACAAGGATCATCAAGTCCAACTCTTAAAGGGCACCACTGCCTCCCTGGAGGGAATCGAACCCCTGGTCTCCTGCATGAGAGACAGGGACACTCACCACTGTACCAAAGGGGATTTTCAAAGGAAAGGGGTTTACCCAGCGACAAGGATGATGAAGGAAACCAGTGAAAAACTACCAAAGTACACCTTTGCTATAAGGGAAGAAAATGGCTTGATGGAAAGAAATTACCTGACTATTCTGCTGATAATCAACAGTTAGGGATTTAGGAACAGAAACAGGCACATTAAAAAACCAAGATTATTAGATAAAAGTGTAACTGGCATGCCCAAGGAAATAAGCATCCTTTTTCTCATGAAAAGCAGTAAGCAAAAACTGTTTTGTCTTACATAGAGCAGCTGCTCAACATCACTGCCATGGCTTCTGCAGAAAACCCTTTGCACCCACTGAGATTGAGTCGCATCAGATTGTGATTCCTGGTAATGTTCCTTTGGAGAGAAAAGAAGGAAAGTCTGATAAAATGTAAATNATGCATTTGTTTGTAGGACTAGAGAACACATGCAGTTAGCAAAACCTGGAAAAACCCTTACACCCAGTGTATCTACATTTGTCCTCCATTAGGTCATGCTTAGTACCCGATTTTCAGATAGTTTTTACATGGTACCAAAAGCCAGACTATAATGTTTTATTTCTGTTCTGGTTCCCCCTCCATGGAGTGAGGAAGGCATCAGAAAGCAGGACACGTGGAGTCTCTGCCATCTGAACTACAGTCCCTGGCAGCTCCACAATCATCTGATGCAATTCAACAGCATGTTGACTGCACACTCATTAGTATCTTATCAGGCAACCTAAAAAGCAGTTCATCTGCTTGATAGAGTATGTAATTTTCCAGGATCTCAGTGTGAAGTTCAACAAAGAAGAAAGCAATAGTGCAAAAACACAATGAGCATCTGGAGGGAGAGCCACTGAGAGCCCTTAAAATAGAAAAGAACCTGCACATCAAACACAGAGATCTCTTGGGAGCAGAGAAATGGGAAGTAGCTCTGCTGTACAGCTTAGATGTGGGAACAGCCAATAGACACAAACCCTAGAGAGGCGCAGTTTCTCCAACCTCCCGTTATTCTGGGGATTTAGGAAAAAAAAAGGCACCAAGACACACTTTTCCTATAGAAGGTGTTTCCTCCTCACCTTATCTTTTGGAGGATAGAAAGAGGCATCTCAGCTAGCCTGCCAGCTTGCCCTGTGAGGTGCCTAATTCTGGCCACTTCAATAAACTCCCACAAGGAACAACTCTCCACTGTGTTATTTCGCTAGCCTACACAAGATGATGGCACCAAACAGTAGGTTTGCCAACATTTACCGAATGTTCACAAACATGTCACTCACTCCATGATGTCGTCAGACAGCCCTAGTGCCTCCAAGCTGAGGTTCTGCAGCCTTTCACACAAACAGAGAATTCTCTGGAGATCTGCAGCACACACTGTTGAGTATGACAAATCCAGGTGCTGAAGTCTGAGAAGTCTAAAAAAAAAATAAAAAAATTAAGGATAAAGTTAGATTACTTCAATTGCGTTAAAATGTGTTCTACAAATTCCCCACATGACAAAAACGTCCCATACGCCAAAACCATACAAAACTTGTAGAAACTACTGTTGTGCTCAGCTGCACACTGAATATACTACTAAGCTCACTGGGCTGACTGCTAAGCTACCAGCCAAAACTGCAGAACTCACTCCAGGCATCTGGGATTCCTCATAACACCTGAAAGTCTACCCTGATGGACCTAAACATTTTTTGAGGGCATCCTATATAAAAATGCTGGAAATGGTGAAAATTCTTGTCTCTACAAGATATAAACTGCAAGTACATTATGGTGCTTGATACTTTAAAAAAACTCAGATAACTTGGGTTTTAAATAGCTGACAAGTGAATTCAGATCCTCCTGTTCCAACACATGCCTAACCACACTCCAGAGCTGATCCACCCTCTGACCCACACTCCAGAGACAGCACAAATGCTGCTACTGGTTGCTACTACCTTAAAACCAAATTACAGAGAGAAACTGAATATTTGAGATACCATTTCAGGATCCAGAACATACAGAAAAAGCCTTACTTGGTTGTTTTAAATAATGGATTCCAAATACAAGCTCTTGGGCAGCGGAACACAGTAACACCCGCAGGCAGCAACTGTCCAATCACTCCTGGCAGAAGATTACCACCAGCCAGATCAAGAGACTGCCAGAGAGATTCATCAAACCTAAGGCATAGAATTTTACTTGTTGGTGAGTTCAGAAGGATCAAAACCATGAGTACAACCACAGAAAGTTTTCAGTCTCCAAAAAAAAAAGACTGAGGGCAAGCTATTTAATAGACTATAATAATGTTAAAATATGTGAAGCATGTTTTGATTATACATACATATAACCCACATGCAGCATAAACTGAATTATACATGAATAAACAAGATGAAAACCGGATTCTTTAACAAAGGTTTCCTCAGTACTAAATGATGAGAAATACTTACGAAAGACGATGCCATCTCTTGCAAATCAGAGAAACTTTTAGCAAATCCTTTAGGGGCAAATATGCAAAGATGGCCAAAAGCAATTCATCTGGAAGGTTATCCAAAGAAGCACCTTTAGGGAAAGAGCAAAACACATCCTAGTTAAAGCTGGTTCATTTTTGCCTGCTGCTGAGATGCCTTGTTTGGTTTGGCTGTTAAAAGCACCTCTACAGCCTCTCTAATCCATAGAAACATCAGCCCACTATTCATCCTCCTTTCAGCTCTTCAATGCAGGAAGATATTACAGTCATACCTTGGCTAATTGCATCTAATTATTCACTGCTTCAACTATTTGTCGCGTGCTGCCCCTTCTCTCCCGTGCCAGGAGGAGCCGCGGTCTCTCGGCAGCTGCCGCTGCAAACAAGCAGATTCTTTTCTTTTTTTTTTTTTTAAGGTTTTTCAGCTGTTGTTGGACAGTGGGGACAGGGAAGTGCTGACAGTGCTGGGGGATGCCATGGTCTCAGCACCGTGCCAAGGACAATTCCAGCCTCACAAACACACACACATTTACATTAAACACACACGTTTACATTAAACGCATCATAGACAGGACAGGCCATTTGGCTTGCGGCTCCCCATCCTCACCACTCCTGGGGGTTCCCAGGCAGGGTTTATTTACATATCCATGAGCTCATTTACCTAGTCATGAGCAGTCTGCCTTCACTGTTTTCTGCGCCTGCCCAGCTTTTCGCTGAAAAATGAACAGTCAAGTCTTGAAACCGCAGAGAGGTGAACTGTGGATAAGCAGGACTCTTCTGTATCACCGCACCAAGAATTATCTGTAAGCATGTAGTGCAACCTCTGTTTCTTGCAAGCACAGGGCCCCGGAAGATGTTGAGATTCACAGGGGAGATTTCTGGGTGGTGGAGCTTAGTAACAGCTGCCTACAACTGCTAGCACCCAGTTTTATTTAAATGCAGGGTTGTCTGACACCATTCCCACTTCCCATATGACATCCCAGTGCCTGGAGAGAGCTGCTTATCTATTTTGCATCGCATGCTCACTCAGACTGAAAACATGTTTTGACACCAGGGAAAGGAACACAGAATCTTATATAATCCGTTCAGGTGTCCAAGGTCGTCAGGTTACAGCCCTGCTCTTTCCCCCTCAGTCCCTTTCCAGTCCCAAACCCTTCCTTCCTTTGATGTACTGTCCCTTTAGCTCTCTCGCATTGCTCACAGCTCAGCTCCATCACGAGCTGAGGCACTGCCCCTCTGCAAAACTCAGCCTGCACTGCAAGAGATGCAGGTCTGGATCCCTTTGGTCTTGAGAACCAAATATGTCCGACAAGTAAAAAAAACCCCAAACCACCAAGTTCCCTGAGCTTCTAAATTTTATTGGAAACAGCAGCACCAATGGTTCATATTCATCTAGCAGCCGCAGCCATATTTTGAGAGAAGCCTGGCACCACCTGGTTTGCAATGAAACGTTTGGCAAGGGTTCCTTGGGCAGAGCTTGTAGCGGTGCAAACCTCCCCCCACCAGGCTGCACTATGGTCTAAGAAATGCTTACTAGGCCTAGGCCTTGACAAACAGCAAGCTCCTCTTGAGCCTATCAGGAAGAGTCTGCTCCCACAAACTTGTGTTAAGAACCTCCTGTTTTTAGCAGCTTTGGAAACTTATTTTTCTTGCCGGATTTACAACCCAACAACACATGAACAGGTATCATAAATGAAAATGCTTCTGTTAACAAACTTTCTTAGGAAGTTTCAGACCCAATAGTGACCAGGATGGAAAATTACTGAAACGAGTAAAGCCCGCTCTCTTGTGACCCCAAACAGCGAATGAGACCTTTTGAGTTCTCCTGGACCACAGCAGGCTCCAAGTAGAACCTGCCACAGCCAGCAGACTCTCAGAGGACCAGTGAATAATGGTGATGGATCCTGGACTGATACCCCACTGCTTGAGGTTCACCCCTTCACCCACTGAAAAGATGCAACTGCATCAGACATGAGTCTTTCAGTGAACTTGAGGGGAATTTTTCAGAGGTCTGTGTGCACGTCAGTGTGAATAAACTAAAGCAAACATACTATGAATGTCGTTATCCTAAATTCTTAAGTACTTTAGATCTTTGAGCTAGGCTCAGAAATGAGTTACTGCTGTGCTTACAGTAAATTCTGTATGAATCCTTTGTTAAATTAATTGAAGCTATCAATTAAGTGCTGTTATGTAATGTTAAACTTTTANGGCCAACAAACTTTGTTGTGCTTTCCCTTTCATATTACACGTGTTTTTGCCAATACCTTTGCCTGAGACTCTTTAAGTGACCTTAAACACTCATTTGCAACAGGGCCCTGCTGGGTCAAGGTGCCACCCATGCCGCTCACAGCCAGAGCGGACACACAGAGGCACAAGCAGCACAGACCCCAAGCACACAGACAGGAGCAGGCAGGGCTGGCAGGAGAGATCCATGCTTTTCCACAGTTCTGGTGCCAGACACACCAGACATAAGCCCTGTTCAAAGGCTTATGATTTGAAGAATCAGAAATGGACAAATTTAGTGTGTTAGGTAAGGGCATATAGATTTAGGGATTTTAGTGAATTAGTGAATCTCTAGTGAGTTTTAGAAGGATTAGTAGACTTTCGGATCATTCAGAAGGCCTGAGAGTTAAGGTTGAATATTAAGGGTGTCCTGCAGGCTGTGAAGGTAAACAAATGGGAACGTTAACCAAAACAAGGGGAAAAGAATGTAAAACATTGGAGCTATTTGGTTGAAGAACTCATAGCAAGTGACATAATGCTGTAAAAATGAAAATTCATTAGGCAATTTGCATATGGATGAGGCAAGGGGTTAAGAAGGGGTGACAAGTGGAGGAGGCCCTCTTTGGCACCTGGCAGTGGCAGAGGGCACTGCTGGCTCTTTTCCCTGGCTCTTAGGGCAAAAATAAACTTTTCTGTAGCATGCAAACAATTGCCTTGAGTCCTGACCGATTTTCTTCAAATCACTTACATAAAATAGGGTTTATCACTCCTAGCCTGAAAGCCACTAGATCTGAAAGTGACATTCTGCTGGGTAAGGCAAAAAAAAAAAAAAGTAAACACCAAAGCAGTGGTGGCTTGTGATGCCCACTCTCCACCTCTGCTGAAGGGCAAACAATCCAGACCGGGGTGACAGTACCTGATTCTGCCCCTCGGGACAGATGCTGCCCGCACACAGCAACAAAATCCTTTTCTTCCTCCAACTTCCGCCGTTTTGGAGGACAGGGTGGCGCCTCCAGTGTGTCCTGCGGCACGTTTATGTGGGCCAACTTGTCTCTCTTAACGACACACACTCCAATTCCTGAAAGGAACTCCAAGGTCTTGCCGGAGCTCCAGTTCAAGGCTGGGTAAACGTCAGCGCTGGAGGACGGGATCGCCTGGAGGTGATTTCTGCAGACACAGCAAAACCCGCAAGCTCTGAGGGTACCGACACCCAACACGACGGACACCCTCCGACAGACGCGACCCGCACCCACACGCGGGGCACCGGCACCAGCGGCCACAGAGCAGCGTGTGCTCGGTGCGGCACCTCCAGGGCAAGATCCCGCCGGGGACCGAGAGCGCCCCGTTCCCGGGTGGAGCGGGAGAGGGGATGGCTGGAGGCGGAGGGACCCCCCCAGCCCTCAACCGCGGCCAGGGAGGGACGGGGCGGGCAGGGGAAAAGGCGGGCGGGTGCAGCACCCCCGGCTGCCGCCCCATGCGGGCGGGAGAGAAGCGGCCGCAGGATCCCGGGAATGCCGCGCACCCCGCGCCGGGCTGCGGATAGAGCCCCACACACGTCACACACACACACACACGCACACGCACACGCGTGGTCCCGCACCGCATTCGCGCTCAGGAATNCCGCGGGGGGAACGCGGGGAGAACCCGTGAGGCGGGCGAGGTGAGGGCTGTCGGTGCGTTCGTCTCCCGCCTCTCACGCCGGGTGTGTCGGGGACCCCGGGCACGTCCGTGCGGGCGGTGTCGGCTCCGTGTGTCGGTGCCGCGCAGGCCCGTCCGTGCACCCGCCGGGACACCTTCCCCCAGCCAAGGATTTCCCCGGGAAGGTGCCGGTCCTTTCCCTGACAACCGCGCGCGTTCGAGCCCTGCAGCCTTTTCACTTGGCGCTGTGTGTCAGCCTGTCTTTCAGCAGTGCGAGCTCTTCCTGCGTTTTCCGCCGAAGCGCTTGTTTGGAGGTCGGTGGGGATGGAAAGCTGGTCCTGAACACTCACCTACAGCCCCGCTCTCAGCCGCTTGCTGGCAGGTGCTGCGCTTTGTTTTCTGAAGCATGGCGTTGTAGAGACGTGCCCGTGAAATTGAGGATGGAGGTGGGACTCGTGTGTAGGACGCAGCTGTGAAGTCGCGTACAGATAATGATGTGGCTCAACATTTATATAATCCTAAAAAAAAAAATATTTTTTTAGCCGTTTCCGGTTTTAACTGAAGTCATGGAACAGTTATTCAAAGGTTATTTAAGGGGATAATGGAATTAAATAGAGTTAGGAATTCAGTAAAAAAAAAACCGACAAAACCAGCATCCTGCATTTATCTCACCTCTTCTGTAGCCAGTGAACCACGTCACTGTTGTCTGTTAATGTGTGGGAAATCGAAAGACAATTTTGCCCAAAGGATAAAATCCAATTACTTTTTACAGTCTCCTAGTTCCCAAGCAGTGTTTGAGTGCAGTGCTGGGGCAGCAGTCGTGTGACTGCCTTGCTGACACCTGCTTGGTGTGAGTGCATTACTCTGATAGCCCAGGTAGCGATTTCTATTCTTTTTTTAGATTCTGATTGCATCTGTGTAGCATTTGTATCTGATTCTGTTTTAGTTCCTCTGATAAGCAAGTTATTTTCTTCACTGTGTTATTTTTGAAGTACTATACTTCCCTAAACCATTCGAATACATCAGCCTCTCTTCGTACTCGATATATTAAAAGGTTGGACTTGATGGTCTTTTGCGACCTTAGTGATCTTTTAGAAGAGGACAAGGCAGCGCATATAAAGTAAATAAGCCTCTCATGGTTCTGTGCTGATTGTCCCTGCTTGTATTTGTACACAAAAATCTTAATGATCCTTGGTCAAGCATTTGTCTTTTATTTAGCATTTCTATGCCTCCTGCTAAATCAGAGAGTACCACTATTTTGGGTGGTGTTAGCACAGCATTTTGTAATTCTTTTCTTGTCATTAGAGGATACAAAAGTTCTTTTCCCTAAGTATTGGCACACTATCGATTATATGTAGTCAGTGTCAAAGTTTTCTTCATTGCAAGATAGTTGAACTGACAGGTACTAATAAAATACCAGTCAGTATATAGACTGACAAGTATTTCTCAGAAAAATAAAGCCATGCAAATAGCTTTCTGGATTAATCTCAGCAGTTGTTTCCAATAGTGCAGTCAGATAACGTCTTCGGTGGATTTTTTCAGGCAGTTTATGGGTATTTTATTTCTTTAGATACTTTCATCACTGTGCTGAGATAAAGCAGCTCTTTGACTCTTGTCTGCTCACAAATACTTGCTATTTCCCCAAGCTGCGAAGTCCACTGTGTAATGGTGAAGTAAACAGAAGAAAACAAAACCCCAAACCAAAACCACAACCTCAACCCCCTCAAACCTGAAACCAAAGAAAAAAGAGATCTCCACAACACACTAAGCAGACTTGGATGTGGAAATGGCTGAAGGGATTATTTTTATTTTTGCTTGATTTCTTGTTCTTCTTTGTCTAAGAGTTCTGAAATGTGAAGTTAGCCCGTTGTGTTGTTTAAAGATGGAAGTGTCAAAGGCTCTTGGTATGGGGCAGTTCTATCAGTCCAAAAGGTTTAGTCATGTCTGTAAGGTGATTTACTTTACAATTCTTAACAGCATAGTTTTGCAGAGTAGGGCAGGCTTCAGAAACCAAACACCCGTGTTGGGCATTCTGTTTTTCTTTTACCAAGAGAAATGTGCTGGGAGAAGCCCAGCAAGAACTAGCAGATTATTCCCTGACAGAAGGGCAAAAGGTCATAATTCAACTGACCATTGATGCGTTGCTGGGGATGGCAGCTTTCACTTTACCCTTGCAGCTGGGTTGTGAATTCAACTTGAGGTGGGAGAGGCTGTTGCACAGATGTTTGTTTCGGTGTGCTAAGGCTCTCAGTTTTGTCCATCACTCTGATAATCTCTTTCATTGTTCAGTGACTTCCTTAGTGACAGGCTTTTTGAGATGTGTGAGATGTTTTTTTATGGTGTTTACAGAGTAAAGCTACTTGGTTTTTCTGGTGTTTCAACTGAAATCTCCGAGATGTCTGGAAGTGTAACTTTTCCAAATCTGATTGATGGTCTCTACCTGACAATACTTCAAGAACAACAAAAAAAGTCTGTGGTGTTCTAGAAGCGGCTGAGGTACCAAAGACAGAAAAATCAGAAGCATGGTGGCTGTTCTTATATTTGAACAACAGGGAGAGATACAGATTGGCTGCTCTTTGAATTCCTGATAAAAATTCTGGCACAAAAGCTATTTGTAAGCATCTAGAATATAATAGCTGGGTAAAAATCATCGGGTTGTGAAGGACAAATGGTTGAAGTGATCTGATTTATTTCAGTAATGACTGATAGTCTGACTGTATATGAGAGAATCAGTTGGCATTTTATAGGAACAGTCTGCTGGCAAAATGTTTTCCTGCAAAGTTTGAAAAAAATTAAACTGGGGTGCAGTCTGATCTGGGATTTCTGATAAAAAGGGTATTGGAATCCACTTTAGTGAGTTCAAAGTCCTTTCTTCACAGATATGCTCTCCTCTTCTTAGCCCTTCTTTAAGAATATGATGTTGGAGTGTCTTTGATAAATTTGGTGTTACCATAATCCCTCAAATATGGTGAGGGGCTGGGCCTGGAAATATACTGCCGTAAGTGAAATCCTCAAAGTAGTGATTCATATGCAGTCGGCCCTCTTCCACTTCGCGCCCCCCATGTTGTGGCTTCACATCTTAGTGGCATGATTTTTGAGCGATGAAGGAGGCCTCTTTTCGCAACTGCGCATGCGCAACCTGGCACGCATGAATATTCAATTAGGCAGTCATGAGTATGCAACTCAACCCGCACAGATGCTGCCGCCGCGACTCTGCTCCTGGCGGAGCAGGTGCAGTGGCTGCCCTCCGGCTGGGACCGCTGCATGCCCCTGGCTCCTGGTCCGGCCAGGGCCGCGACGCCTCTCCGGCTCCAGGGCGGGGCGGGCATGGCAGTGGCTCCACTCCCGGCACAGCCAGCTGCTTGCCCGACTCCAAGAGAGGAGGCTTTGTGCAGTTATGAAAGATTTAAACACTCTCAGGTTAGACGTGCTGTCCGAGACTTTCTTGAATGACTCTCTGGGACGTACTGGTCTACCCACCTGGAGAGACACCGGAACAGTGGCCTGGGCAGCTCCTCCCCACCAGTGTTCCCGGCCGAGTGGAAAAGGGATTTTTCCCCACTTAGGGTGGCCGTGGGCACTGGGAAACACCAACACAAACACCGACACACAGCAGTGTGTCAAACAGTGCCAAAGCAGCGCCGGGGGCTTGTAAGGGTGCGGGGGAAATTTGCATGTTAATGAGCTGCCAGTCAATGTGGAAGGAGGGCTTCGCACACAGTGGGGAAGACCCATGCTGCTGTGGTATAGGAGACCCAACTGTATATGTAACTACGGCCAGCCCCCCACCCCCTCAGCTCTGAGCTGCAGGAGCACGCAGCAGCAGACAGTTTGCTGCCGCTCGCTGCTGGCGCAGCTTGCGGAGTAGGAGGAATCTGCACATCAGGTTGGTTAAGATATAGTGGAGACAGCGTTATAAAGCTTCCCCAGCGTTGATTGATATCTGCAACACTGTCATAAGCGAGGGAGCTCTGGGTAGCTCTCTAGCGAGCAGCACCTCCCGGCTCTGCAACCCCCGCCCCAAGTGGGACGGAAGAAGGGGGAAGCTAGAAAATGTCTTTGTATGAAAAAAGCCGCGAGGTACTGAAGCCACAGTAGGTGAAGTATCGAGGGATTAATATATCACAGCACTGAGAAAGTGTGATTTTTTTCATTCTCTGTTGTTTCATTTAGTAACATGAGTATTTCTGTACCAGGCAGAGGAGTTAGTTCTTGTGTAAGGTAGATGGTCACGAGTGTGGTTAGTCTTGAGGTTGTCAGGGTAATTCAATATTGTTGATAGTAGGGAGTCTCCAAGGGAATTAAGTCTGAACTGAGCCTTTCGTGATGCTTACGGAGTGTTATTAGCTGGATAAAATAAGAAACTTACCTGATTTGGTGTCTGAAATGAAGTGAGAAAATCCTAAGCCAATACAAGAGCATGCCTTTGTCTTTTATTGGTTGAGTTGCACTTCCAGGGCCAGCATTTCAGCTTTTGATCTTATTTTATTAATCTGCAGTTACCTGGTTCTTCAGAAACAGGGGATGCCAATAAATACTTCTCCGTGCATAGTGAGGGATTTTGTTACTGTGTCATTACTTTGATAGGAACATCTTGTAAGACATTTAAGCTTGTGGAGTGTGAGAGAGTTCTCCTGCAGTAGTTAATTTATCTCAGGAGATAATTTTGAGGGGATTCATGAACTTCAGCTAACTGATAGTGGGGAGCTTTGTGCTGGTAGTGAGAAGGCTGTCTAAACAAATAAAGAAAAGAAACAGCACGAGTAAGAAGCTTGCCTTTCTTTGAGCTAACAACGAGGTTCAGAGGCACATGCAGCTTTTCACAGGAAGATGTGGCTTTGTAGCCTGCAGTATTGTATTTTAAGATCAGATTCTGGTAGCACAGATCCCAAACATGTCTGTCTGCCCTTTTAGGCTGGGTTTAGTTCACAGGAAGAGATCCTGTCAAGCATTGCATTTCTCACTTTGTGGAGGTTTTTTCCATTTAAGCTATTTGTGGAGAGCTGGTTTTAAGTGGTTTCTGTCTAAAAATTTTGAACCGTTTGTGTAAAAAATTAATTCACAATAACTCTGTTATCAGTCACAGTCTCATAAAAAATTAGACTTTCATTTTGTGTTTTTAGATTCAAATCACGGGGACAAAGGGATGAAAGACCATGAAGATGTAGTTTAGTGATAACTGTAAAACTACTTCTGTCTTTGAAAGTGAGCTAATTTGTGATGGGACTCAATTCCCTCTTTCTTTTAGTGTATCCAGAACATTTTTGCATTTCTGGCAGTTCCCCTGTGGTAGTAGCTGAGTACAGCATCTTGCATAAAAACTTTTCACCTTCTGCTTTGATAGCAGCTTTTTAGGTGTGACTGTCGTAAAACTTTGTGACTAGTGTCTGGTGTATGATTTTTTCTGTTTACCTAGCAAAAGGTGTGGCTGTAGAGGACACTCAAAGCTACATGTCAGACAGCACTGCCTAAATGAAGTCGATAAATAACTGTCCTAGTATAGTTCTTTTTGTGGAATTTGCTGCTGTACTGTAGACACAAAAGACTGTTTTCTAAGGAAACAAGAACTGTACGATAGCATAGACATGGACTTGCTTAGAATAAGGGATTGGAGAACAGGTTAGGTGTCCTGCACCCCCAGTTTACAAATGATCTAGACGAAATGAACAACTCTTTTCTGCATAATGCAGAGATTTTAATATAATTTAATGTCTTTACTTTACAGGTCTGATCTACGTTCTCAAGTGAGCTGCACCCTGTGGCCAGAGCAAACTCTCAACAATGAGTGGTGCAGCGTTGGGCCTTGAGATAGTATTTGTCTTTTTTCTGGCCTTATTTCTACTTCATCGGTATGGGGACTTCAAGAAACAGCATAGGCTGGTGATCATAGCAACATTATTGGCGTGGTATCTCTGCTTCCTTATTGTGTTTATACTGCCTCTGGATGTCAGTACGGTAAGGAACATGCAAGACTTCCTGCTTAGTAGCATCATGTGTGCATGGTGTTTTTCTAAATCAGTGGTTACAAAAGACAATCTCTTAAACAATAAAGAAATTTTCCAGGTAGCATCTCATTAAATTAAATATTATTTACTTTTTTGCATGACAGTGTGTTTGTAATTAATCTGAATAATCTATTTCAAACATTTTTAAATTTTATTACTTGTTTTTAACAATTTTTTTTAATCTGTAGGAAGCATAAAGACCCTTTCAGTTTGTCCTGCAGATTGCACGTTTTTGAGTGTTTATTAGTATGTATAATTGCTTTCAAATATAAACCTGGTGTACATGAAATAGCTTTAAAAATGGAACTTACTATTTTTAAATAAATTCTATATCTTTTTGGTTACTAATACAAAATGGATTGTCTTTTAGACTATTTATAATAGATGCAAACTTGCCGTTAATTCCAGTCCTGCAGAAAGTAATGGCTCTTACGTTACTCTTGCACCAAGGTATGAACTACATGTTTTTTTTTTCTTTAGACTGTTTTTTAAATAGGATTTTATTATTTTCTTTTTTTGATTGATTGGATACTGTGTTTTCAAGCCTAAGAAACAAGTGTTGTCTGTGTGATGCAACATTTCAAGGTTGTCAGCATTACATGAAGGTGAGGGAAGAGATGATTAGTAGTGTATCTCTATCTGTTGGGAGTAATTATGTAGTAATTCTAATGATTATCTAGTTTTTAATCACACATGCTTTCTTCTTTTTTTTGTTTTCTTTTGTTCAAGTAATAGAGCTAAGCTTCTCAAGCAATCTTGGTTATGAAGACACACTTTGGTGACTGCTTATCTTTCTTTCACAATTTAAAGTGATGCCTTGAGGTGTTTTCCTTGTATTTCTACAATCTTGGTTTGGCTCTATAGTTTCACTTAGAAGAAGTTTCTGTTAAGCCTTTCTCACAAGCTGTGAAGATATGTTTACATTTGTTCTGGAGATGCTAAGAGTAGCAAGGCAAAACAGAAGGCCCAGAACTCCTGGAAAAGTTCCAGGGGAGGGGCGGGGGCAGATCAAAGGGTGGGTACAAGGAATTAGAAGGGTTGTGGTTGGATGTATTGGAGGATGCAGGGGTAAGAGGAATTCTGGTTGGAGATTTTAAAGGATGTAGTGTTTTGATAGTTTCTATAACTCTAAGATGATAAGGCTATTTTTTGCTCTTTTTGATGGAAAACTCCCATTAGAAACCAGCGCCTTTTCCTTCGCCTCCCCTTACTTTGTTTGGAGGTTTTCTGTTTCCCTGATTTTTGGTGTCAAAAGATTTTGAACCTGAAAAATCTAATTTTATACCTTATGAATTAAATTAACAGACCTATCTTGTATGTAAACAGCATACCTAATTGATTATTATAATTACATATGTAGAGACGTTGGAATTATCCAAAGTTTACTATCCTCTATAAAAGTAAAGATAACCTGCTTGTTGTCTTCTGGCAGGAAGGAAGTAATCCCTAAACTTGGTGAATGTAGCAAATGTGAGCTCTTTCTGTGAATGCTCATTCTTCAGCATCCACTGGCCATTTCTCATGGTGTAGGTGTGTGCAGTGTAATTATCTGTAAGAAGTTTGGAGCTTTTAAGATGTCAGTTGATGTGTCCATGCAAAGTGTTGCCAGGTTTGTTGCCCCAAGCCGAAGGCTGTCTGGTTGTGTATCTGTGATAGATTTACTGACACAATAATGCATCCTTGGTGTGTGATGAACCAGTGTATGTTAGTTAAACATAGTTAAATATATACACAACTTGAAAACTATTCAGTTGCCTTTCAGTTTACCTGTAGCTTCAGACAAACCCTTTTCATAGAGTCATAGAAAGGTTTTGGTAGATGGAACCTTTAAGATCATCCTGTTCCACTTTCGTGCCATGGGCAGGGACACTTCCCACTGGACCAGGTTGCTCAAAGCCCCGCCCAGCCTGGCCTTGAACTTGAACAGGGTTGGGACAGCTTCTCTGGGCAACCTGTGCCAGTGTCTCACCACTCTTACAGTAAGAAATTTCTTCTAATATCTGATGTCTTCTAATATCTGGTTTAAACCTGGACTCTGTCAGTTTAAAGCCATTGCTCATGTCACTCTCTACCCATAGGTAACATCCTCCTCCCTCATTTTTATAAACTAACTTTAGGCACTGGAAGTTGTTATAAAATCTCCCTAGAATCTTCTCCAGGCTTAACAACCTGAGCTCTCTCAGCCTGTCTTCGCAGGACAGGTGCTGACGCCTTGAGTCATTTTACATGTCATTCTATCATAGTTTGACAGTTTTGAAAGTATTTAGGCTGTGCCCATAAAAACTTACAACTCAGGCTTAACTAGTTTGACCCTGGAAAACATCAATTACGTATTTATGGTTAGGTAATCCTGTCTCGGTTGACTTTATTGCTCCTTGTCTCGTCATTGCCTCATTACCCAGACAGGGGTGGGAAAAAAACCCAAAGCCATTTAGTGCTGGTGGATACCTTGACTTTTGTTTATTCTCTTTAACTAAAAAGGCTCCTGTGGCTTTTCTGGTCTTCTGAAGCAAGGCTATCTCTCAGAAAACTGTTGATTTAACAAATGAAAATTTTTGTAAGACTGACTGAATGGCTGGATGGCAGAAGAAACAACGAATACACTTTTAATACCACTAAATGCTCTAGATCATGGAGCCCTAGGTATTTTTTTAAAACCTGCCATGCTAACTGAAGTTGAATAGTCTTCTGTCTACAGACATGTTTTTTCTTTACCTGAAGTAATTCCTGCCCCCAAAGAAAAATTTTAACCTTAAATTGCCTGTTATTCCCCTCTAGTCTTTGAGCTTCTGTTACTTTCTCTAGGAAAGATGTCTTGTCCAGATGTTTTTAGCTAGGGCTTCAGTTTATTTCTTTGTGAGATGGCTGATCAATGACTACATACATGAATAGTATTGCATGATTTCTATGCCATTTTCAAAGACCTTTCTAGATAGGGAATTCCTAGAAATGTTTTTACACTCTTGGCTCTTCCATTAACAGTAAGCTTCTTTACATTGTTACAGCAAGCAAAAATGTTTCAAACCTTGGAGTTATATTCCTAACGGGATTATGCCAATTTTCTGGCGTGTTGTATATTGGACATCTCAGTTTCTAACATGGTAAGTAATGCAAAAGGATATGAAAAAGAATTATGGTATGAGTATAATTTCTCAGTGCAATGTCTGAACAGTCATAGCATATTCTTTAAGAATGTGTATCACTATTGCAAAGAGCTCCTAAATCATATAGGATTTACTAGCAGGGACATGTCTGTAATAATTACTGTACTAAATTGAGCAGACTTTTTCCTTACTCCTGTAGAAGCAAATTTTAGATGGCAGCTGTTTTCTCCTCGTTCACTTCTGTAGTTGAAATGGTGAAATTTACCCATACCATTTTTTATGGATTGGTTGTCTGAAAAAAATGGAGTTTAGGCTACCAGGTAACAAAATAATTCCATGAATAAGTGGGGTAATTTGTGAGTAATATTGTAAATTATTTTGTTTTACTTGATATAGTATATAAAGCTACAGGGAAAAGATTGTCTGTGCTTTTGGGTTAGATTAATGTGTGCTTTCTGATCAACTTGTCACCACATAATTTTTTTTGTAGTTCAGTCAAGAAGATCAGAGTTGGTAATCAGTTCTTAATTATCCCAGATTTTTCGTAGTAAAGCTAAGAGCATTGTTTTTATCTGCAGCTTGTTTAAGATTTGTCATCAGACAGGTACATCTAGAATAGAAACATAACTAGATAATTTGTTAGAAGCTTGGAAGTCTTGAGCTTTAACACCCCTGTCTCAGCATCCTGACACTGCAAAAGTACTTTGGGGGGGGGTTGATGGGTTTTCTTAATTTTCGGGGGGGTTTGATGTGTTTTGGTATTGGCTTTTCTCTTAGGATTTTGCTACCTTTCATGCAGTCATATGCAAGATCTGGAGGCTTCTCCATTACTGGGAAGATTAAAACTGCATTGATTGAGAATGCAATATATTATGGCACTTATTTACTGATTTTTGGAGCATTTTTAATATATGTGGCTGTAAACCCAAACTTCAACTTACAATGGTAAGAACAATTTTGAGGCACTTGCATGAGTTCTTACAGAATTGTCATGGATAATCTCTTCCGTAGAAGAAATGAGTCATCTTTTAAAAAAATACTTTTAGTTGATACAATTTTTTTGCTCGGCAGTTGGAAAGTTATGTCAACTCTTTAATGAAGGATGCTTTTTTGACTGCAGATATTTGTCTTATGTTTTTCTAGTTTTGACATGTACAGCAGAGGAATCCTCTTGTATTTGCAATGGACTTTTTTCTCCCTATAACTATATTTCATAATATCATAGTGTCATAGTGTTAATAAGGATGGAAAAGACCTTGAAGATCATCTAGTCCAACCTATAATCCAGCTGAAACCTAGCATCTATATCATGACACTCAGCACTTCATCCAGTCTACCCTTGAACACCTCCAGGGACGGCAACTCAACCACCACAGCAGCCCATTCCACTGCCGGATCACTCTTTCAGTGAAAAACCTTTTCTTAATGTCAAGTCTAAAACTCCCTTGCTGGAGTTTAAGACCATGACCTCTCGTTGTATTTACAGTGGCCAGGGAGAAAAGATCGACCCCTGCCTGAATACAACCCCCTTTTAGCTAGTTATAGACAGTGATAANTTGCAGAGTTAGAGCAGAAACTCTGAGAATAACCTGAGAGTTTTCAGAACAACCTATTTCAAAAAGGCAGTATTTCCTGTGTAGCGCTTCTGTCTGCTGTGTACTATTCAAAAGTTAAAATAATTGGCATTTATAAGATTGCTAATGGTCTTTCATATGTCCGTGTTGTTTGTTTTTGGTGGGGTTTTTGTTTGCTTGTTTTGATTGGTTGTTTTTTTCCTTTTGTGTTTGTTTGGTTGGTTTGGGTTTGCTTTTTTCATCCCCCTTAGGAACCAACTTCAAACTATTGGGATAGCTGCTGCGAACACATGGGGTCTCTTTCTTCTCGTGTTGCTTTTGGGTTATGGTTTGGTGGAAATCCCCCGTTCTCACTGGAATGGGGCCAAGAGGGGTTATCTGCTCATGAAGACATATTTCAAAGCTGCCAAACTGATGACTGAAAAAGCAGATGCAGAGGAGAACTTAGAGGATATTATGGAGGCAAGTAACTAGCTTTCACTGTGAAATAATGATGTTAGTCATGTCTGAATTTCCTGCTGTTGGACATTTTTGGCAATAAAACGTAAGTAGCATGAGTTCACTGTAAAATATCTGTAAATTAAGAAATCATCATAGTATGCTATTTGCTAATGGTCGATCCTGTTCAAAAATCAAAACAAATAGTCCCTAATATGAAGAACTTGGCAACGTAGTAATAGCAACTCGGTAACCATTATTTCTTGAGTTTATTGTTTTATTGACCCTATTGGAATAATATTAGTCACTAACAAATAACACTTCAGAGTGAACTTGAATATTCAGTGTACAGATGTTTCACTAGTGTTCAAATTGTTTTCTTCTTTTATGCCCTTCTAATAGTATGTTTCTGGAGTCTTAAGAGTTTCCAAATTGTGGGACCATGCTATGTGCTTTTTGAGAAGAGAATGTGTAGATCATTGGGGTTTTTTAAGAGGTTTTTTTGAGACTTTGTTGTTAAGTGTCAGTGAGCAATGGGCTCTGATATAGTTCAAGAATAGCGTGGAAATGCGTCCTTTTGAACAGTTGTTCCCTCTTCTTTGGTGTGATACCATAGCTTGGAAATAATACATCTGAACTGTTATAGAGCAGAGTGGAAACTTCTGGTTTGTGTCACTATAGATCAATAGTAGAATCATTCATTTATCAGTAAAAGCGTTTTGAAGAAATTGCTAAGAGATCTTAGTGGGATATTCCTACAAAACCTAATAGAAAATGTGCAGTGAAGACTTTGTGGACCAGGATAGCACTTAGGGTAGAATAGATGGAATAAAGTAATCCCTCAAATTTTGGGAGGGTTCAGATCTGGAAGAGTCCTGCAATAGCTGAATTCCGTGAAGAACTGGTTCATACATATGTAAATGAGCCACGCCCACAGCCTTAGCGTCAGAGTGTTGGGGGACCTTCCCATCCCCTTCCCGCACCATGTACCAGGATGGAGGAGTGAAGGGGGACTCCTCTGCCCCTCCCCACCAGGGAGATACTGGTGAGTGAAGGAAAGTGATGCTGCCACGCTACAGGGAGGCTCCCATCCATCCCCCTGTACCTTCAGGCTTTCCCGTGCTGGCCTGGGACTGTGCTGGGCAGCAGCGCGCACCCCGTCCCTCCCCGGGTCTGGAGTGAGCAGCTGTAATAACCTAAAGCTCCCACACCATTTAACCTCTCCAGTACTCATAAGGGAGCCAACTCTGGGTGGGCCCCAAGTAGGCCAGAGGCACCTTCTCCCAGCCCCCTGGCATGGGCCCATCCCAACCCCCATGGTGTGGCAGAGGCACTCACCTTTCAATTGTGGTTGTCCCGTGCTCACGTGACACGGAAAAACACTGCAAAGGACCAAGGATGTCAAAAGGATGCAAAGGACCAAGGACCTATGGCATGTTTGTGGGGGAAAAAAATGCGAAGAACTGAGAGATTACTGTATTTCCACTGGAAGGGACCAACAGCAATCACCTGTTCTAGCTTTTTGGTCACTTCAGGGCTGATCAAAATTACAGCAAATTATTAAGAACGGGAGAGGGAGATGCTGATTTCTTCTCCCTGGTATCTATTAACAGAACATGTGAGGGGGGTTCAGAGCTTTGCTAGGAGAAGTTCAATGGACATTAGAAAGCATTTCCTTACTGCAAGAGTGGTGGGTGGTCCCACACTAGAACAGGAGCCCCAATTCTGTCAGTGTTGAAGAGGCTCTTTACCTCCTTCTTACCTAAAAGTAAAACAAGAAAATATTTTCTGTTTCATCATTCATGCATAGAAACCAGTCCTTCACATATATGTATACTAATGTTTGCACACTGACATTTTGTTTTTAAAAAAATACATAAGTCTTCTTTATAAATACTTCACTTATATTTTATTAGGTGTCTAGAAAAGCTCTGGCTTTTAGAGACCTTTAGGGGTTTTTAAGCCTTGATGGGTTTTTTAACCTCTCTTTTCCACTGAGAAGGCTGCAACTCTTATTTGACCATGTAAACATTTATAATTTATTACATTTTTGTTAAATATGAGTGTTTAATATGATTACACTACTCTGTATTTTGTTCCTCAACAGGAAGTCCGTAAAGTAAGTGAGAGTATCAAATATAACCACCCCTTGAGAAAATGTGTTGATACAATACTGAAAAAGGTAACAAATTGCTCATCTTCTGCCATTATTGTGCAGTTAGGGGGAGGTGCTTCCTGCATGTACAGAATATTTGTACTTTATTTTCTCTTAATATAAAATCTTTAGTTGGCATCATCTGAGTTTCTGTAGAGACACTGAGTTAAAATTCTTTGGAAATGCTTTCTTATGATATACATAATTATCAGTTGTATTTTGACGTACATAGTATTTTAGAAAGAGAAAAATGTACTCTTAGAGTGAACTTTTCAGTTGCATGAAGAAGTGCTCTTAACATTTACAAATACAGTCATACCTCAGTTATTTGTGCTGTCATATTCGCGTCCTCAGTTTTCCACGGAAATTTTTTCCACAGTCTTTACTCAGTTATTCACAGTGCGGTGCATAATTCCACGGGACGCTGCAATCCCAGACTGCTGCGGTGGGCGGCCCTGGCCCCACCCGGCCCTGCCAGGAGTCTGGAAGTCTTTAACTGTAACACAGGGACCCACCTGGGTTCCCATTGTTCTGGCAGTGGCAGCCAGCCTGAACTTGCCAGTGCATGTGTGCATATGTGCATATGCAGATATTCATAGCCTCAGACAAAGCACTCCTGCCAGTGCTAGCTGCTGCAGTTGAAGGGAAAAAACCCCGACTCCCATGCTCCTTGCTGCCATAAGGAGCCTGGGGCAGTGTTCCAAAGTTGCCATATTTCTGGTAATAATTTTGCTGTGTTAATGTCCGACCTGTATTCGCGGATTAAAGGTTTTGTGGGACCCGTGGGAGACCCATAATCTGTGAATACGGAGGGATGACTGTAATTAGCAAAGACTACTTACTACTGTTTTGTCTTCCAGTTAATGTTCACTTTTCCTTCCAGTGTCCTACTGAGTACCAGGAAAGAATGGGTAGGAACATGGATGATTATGAAGATTTTGATGAAAGACAGAACAGTTATCCAAGTGAAAAAAGTTTGGTCAAACTTCACAAGCAGGTATGTTAATAAAGGAGAGAATGGCTCACTTATGCTGATGTCATGAGTGTAAATGCTAGTCAAACATGCACTTTGCCTGAATTGCTGAATATAGTGGGTTTTGAGCTTGCTATGTAACAGAGACTTTTCTTGGTGAAAGAAAACACAGAAGTTTGATACTCCACGTGCTGAAAATAATGGATGATTAAAAATGTGTTCTTCTTTCATCATGTCTTGATAATGTTCTAGCTGTCTGTGAGTATGTCTTGTGATGATATACAGTGAATCCCTGGTACGTTGCGACCTCTGCATTACGACCCTGCCCATTTGCAAAGCAAATTTTTTGCAATTATGATTCAGCAGTCCGCGAGTTTAGCCGGCCAACACATGCGCAGTGCCTCTGCTCTGCCTCTGCCGGTACTAGTGGATGTTACAGGGAAAGAAACTCTGATACAGACGCGCCCCCCCGCCATAAGCGGCACGGGGCGTCGCAGTGTTCCAAAGTTACGGTTTTTCCAGGCTCCAAGAATGCCGATCAGAGCTCTGGGACACCCCTTTTCTGCTGCGGAGGCAGGGCGAGCGCTTGCGGGGCGGCCTGGGGCCCCAGGGGCTGACGTGAGCACTGGGTCCGGGCCAGGGGGCTGGAGGGAGGGAGCAGCGGCGCGGGATTGTGGCTGTGAGCATACACAGTGAGCTGCTCGGAAACGTTCCCTTTTCTCGCCTGTGACGAGAGAGACAATGGGAAGGAGCAGAGAATTGTCTGCAGTGCTTTGGAGTTCCGGGGGGTGGAGCAATGGGTGTGGCCTGCATGCATATTAACAACCTGCACTTCTTGGCGAGTTTAGCGTTTTGCGAGGCCCGTGGCCTGTCCCCTTCCTCGCGAAGGACGGGGTATAACTTTGTTGACAGTGCATTCTAAAAAAGAAGTTGTTATAGAAGCTTGATATCCTCTAAGATGCAAAAATAAATGTGTTGGAAATAGTAGGCTGTTACTACTATAGATGGATTGTGATAAAAGAATTACAAATGTCAGGAATCATTTATTTAGTTCTTCTGTGGTTTATATATTTAGAGAATTAACTGCCTGCTTTTGTGAGTATACAGTAAGTCTTTGCAATTCTTCAATGCACACAATTTTTAGGGGATTTTGCAAGGCTTTTCTCTCATTTTTTGAAAAGTACGTGGTAATCATAATTTCTTGTGATTTATTGCAGGTAATCTATTCAGTACAGAGACACCGTCGTACACAGGTCCAGTGGCAAATTCTTTTAGAGCAAGCATTTTACCTAGAAGATGTGGCAAAAAATGAAACAAGTGCAACTCGACAGTTTGTTCATACCTTCCATTCTCAGGAACCAGAGAATAAGATTATTCAGTATTTCTACACACCAACTGTTGGTAAGTGCTGTCATGCAGATTTTGAGTATGTCAAGGCATAACTGATAGTGTTTTGTAAGAAGAACCAAATGTTTTATATGAAAAGTTCAGCCGCAGTGGAGAGAAACAAGTGTGAAATCTTAATGCATTTATGTAATAGAATAGCCATCAGATATTGAATTATGCTCTTGACCATAGGCTTAAATTTTATCTACAAATTTAATAGCAGTTATTTGTTGTAATAAAGCAATAGCAAACTTTGAAGTCTTAGAAGAAGAAAGAAAAATAGCAACTTTAATGTTTGTGTGAGGGCTACCTTCTAGATTTGTAGGATCTTGTTGAGGTGGCTCCACCCTTCCAGTAGTGCAGAGGAAAGGGCTCTAGATCTGTCATGTGCCAAACAGTAGCACAGGTGGCTGCTTGTGCATAAAGTGTCTCCTCCTAATCAGGTTTTAACTTATAATTTGTTGTGCACTAGCAAGGAGCTGTTTCCAGGGTAAGACAATAAACTTTTACAGCCTAAGCTTTATTTCTGGGAGAGTAACAGATGACCAAACAAGAAATGAATCACCTGTGTAGTACCTGTGCCGAAATTAAGAGTTCTACACACCCTACACTCCCTTATCCATTTGCAAAATGTGCCTCCCAAATCCTGCCCTGTTTTCCTTAGTTAGGCATATGATTCCTTAGGACAGAGCTATTGGAAAAGCCCTGAAATTAGGTGTGTGACCCCACAGATTCCAGCCTTGATTTTAAGGACGGGCATGCACAAAGTTAGTAACATCTTTGGTAAGAGAGTTCGATTTCTGGTTGTGCAATTTTCATTAACCTATTCTGAATATTGTATGTGTGTTTGTTTTTTCCAGAGTGGTATTGGGAATGTCTTCTACGACCATGGTTTTACAGGGTGCTTGCAGTTGTGCTGGCCACATTCTCTGTAATTGTTGTATGGTCAGAGTGCACATTTTTCAGCACAAAACCAGTTCTGTCACTATTTGCGGTTTTCATACAGCTGGCGGAAAAGACATACAATTACATATATATAGAGGTAAGCTGAGGATATTCACTTGACAGTAATATTTTCAGATATATGGTTATGAACTGTTGATCATATAAATTTAAAAATAAATATCTCAATTTTCTGTCAACATTCAGAAGGTTTCTAAATGCATAGTACCAAACTTTGTTTCTGTGGAGGAGTTCTGCCTTTTGCCACTTTTTAAAACTCTCCAATACTAGGTGAAGGTATAATCCAGCTGGGCTACATATCATGTGTAAAGTAACTTCTGAATCATTAGCATGGAGCTTAGGTGTTAGTTAGACTCTGTGTCTAATCAGCTGTGTGTGACCTTGTTTTCCTAAACAGGAATTTGCTGATCACAGGGAATCCTGTTACAGGTGTGGCTACAGTATGTGTGCACAAATTTATCAGTAAAGGAACTGAGCTGAAAAATTCCAGTACACTTACAAAAAGTTGATTTGGAAACATGGGTTTATATTTTGTGTGTGAAGAAATATCAAATCAGTCGTAGCAATTTTTGAGTCAATTAAGCAATTTTATTTACATAATATTGTAAGTAGAATAAATGTTCTTGGGGTCAGCTGTGTTGACTTATTAATGTAGACTGCCACAAGTATCTTTCTCAATTTAAATTAGTCAGAGAAGCTCCTGAAACTCTTCCCAGAGCTGGTAGTTTTGTCCCATCTCAAAATGAAAATTTAAGACTGGAGTTAACCTGTCATGTCACATGCAGAGACTATGTGACCTTCAGTAGAGTTCTATATTCAAACAACAACATTTTTTTTCCCCCTAGATGGCCTGTTTTCTTACCATCTTTTTCCTAAGTATCTGTGTTTACTCTACTGTCTTCAGGATCCGTGTATTTAACTATTATTACTTAGCTTCACATCATCAAACAGATGCATACAGTCTCCTTTTCAGTGGCATGTGAGTATGTGGTATATATTTTGCAGATTTCTTATCAAATATGCAATTGAAAATGTCCATGAAACTTTATTTAAGTTCTTTAATTTATAATTATATAAGTATAAATCTTAATGAGCTGTACATCATCATTCTGTGATAGATCCCATTATGATTTTGCAGTTAATATAAGTAACTATTTGAAATGCTATTGCCTCTTGGATTTGTGCAGGTTATTTTGCCGTCTTACTCCGCCATTGTGCTTGAACTTTCTGGGCTTGACCCACATGGATGCAACAATCTCTCACAAAAACACTCAGCCAACTGCTTATACATCAGTAAGTACTCAAAGTGTGGTTTTGAGCTTCAGTATGGTTTGGAGAAATAGAGGAAGTGTTTTTAAATACTTATTGTAGTAAGATTCAGATGTTTAAATCTTTTCACTGATATTAAACAGAGTAAAAATACTTGGCTGTAGACCAGGAGTTTGGTAATGATTTCTAGGAGTCAGCAGTAGCTCATTTTTTATGTTTTTGTCTCCTTATCTTAAGAAAGTGAAGTGTGTATTATACTTTAGAGTTCAGACCTTCTAATAGCTTTAGCTTCAGCTGGTTTTAGCATATAGGACAACTCTACAGACTGGGGACAAACCTAACTTGCTACTGTCAGCCAATGAGTTTGGCTTATTGAGCAGCTTATTGGCTTATTGGGTTCTGTTGCAAGTTACATGTCACATGTTTGTTGTTATTAACTGGGTTCTTAGTGTTGTCTTGAGACTTCTTTCACAGCAATTAAAAATGTAACAGATTTACACTTGTTCTGGAGTAGGTGAGACTACGAAATTCAGCACCCTGGAGGCCTCAAACTGTTGGAGGTGCCTTTATATCAGCTTATTCTGGATCAACTGTCTGAACCATATCTGTGCTGATAATACATGCCTGTATTTCATTTGCTGCAAAGGATTTCATGTTTGTATGAGATGAAACAACCTTTATGGGTATATGTAGCACAGAACTCATCAGAGCTTGTTCTTGTGATTTTTTTTTTCACAGATAATGGGATCCATGAGAGTGCTGTCCTTCATTGCAGATGGATTCTATATATACTACCCAATACTTGTTGTCATTCTCTGTATTGCCACATACTTTAGGTAGGTGATTTGCAAGACAGATCCTCCGTGTTTCTTTACATTAATAAGGTTAATTGCATCAGTCAGGAAGATACTTAGTACTCCTTTTCCAGCAGTTGAATTGTGTCATATTAATAAAAATGCAAAACCTTCATCAATAAATAGGTGTTCATATAGGTGAAGTGTGTACCTTTTAAGAATATAGATTTTATTAACCCATAACTGAATTGTGAGGATTTTTTTCCCCCATTAAGTTTCAGTCCTAGATTTTGAGGGGTGATCTGCTCAAACTTTGGAGCCTGGGAACATTTAGATTCTTCTTGAGATTAAAATTTCCGTGAGGAATCTGTGTTTTCAGCAAGGTTTTCTAATAAACTAAGAAGCATTAGCAGAAATTATAAGCGTTGAACTTTGTTACAATTTCATAAAATTCCAGATACGTTACCAGACTTCACTTTGAAAGCATGCTGATTTAAACCATTTGATCTTGTTTCCCCAAGCCATTATTTGTTGGAGGCTGGAAGGGTAATTGCAGAAAACATGTGCTTGCTTCATCCTCACATTGCAAAAATGCCTGCTTTTGGCCACTGAAGGAATGGGATACTTTTGATCTGACCTTTCTCTGCTATGTTTATGTTAATTTCTTCACTTTTGCATTACCATTCAGTTAGAAGCAATGTATATATGTTTTTAGTCATGTACGATGGAGTTAAATGGTTTTAATGTCCGTTATACTCTTAAGTGCATTTATAGATAGTAGGGCCACAAGGATCTATCTGAGCTTTCCCTACTTACCTTTATATTGTGATAAATGCGGGGGTGGAGGGAAACATCAAAATAAAACAAAACCAACCAAACAAACAAACCCAAACAGGAAAACCAATGACAAGAAGAGGGAAAAGAGTTTGTGTGACTTCTTGTCTGTGATGATCCTGGATGTTGAATGCCAGAGTGAAAAGGAAGAATGGCAATTAAATGAAGAGGAAGTTGCTTTAATGACCTCAACTAATTTAGATGCATGCAAAACTGAAGCTTTAATTAATACCTATCAAGGAAGCTTGATTTAAGATGTGTTTAATTATGCAGTTTTAAAGATGGCATAAGACTAAACTTTTCAACATAAATATACAGTGAAGCCAACTTTGAGCATGATATTCTCCAGTTTAGAGAAAGGAAAACAGTAAGAAAAATAGCAGTTGTGTTCTCTGGTGTGAAATTGAAAAGGTGAAAGTGGTTCCATGCTAGTCAGTTTAAAAAAGGTGGAGCAAGCTTATTATCTGACTGCTGCCAAGCAACTTATTATCTGACTCTCTAAAATGGGCAGCCAGCATCCCTGCAGCTTAAAAGTATGGCATACATTTCTCCTGAGTGCAGCCTGAGGTGAGGGTGGCCTTCCTCTGTTACTGCTATTTCAAAACCACAGAAATCACAATAAGCAGAATTTTTACAGTACAGTAACTGTCTTCTAGCAGAGTCAATGACATATCATAGGTACAAATTCTGTTATATCTGAGAACATTTTAAGCAATTGCTTTATGTTAAATTGTTTGCACTACTCTCAGACTATACACATTTTTATCTCTCTATTTGAACAGGAGTATTCTATCATTTTCAGTTGGATTTAAAAATGTGTCACTGTTCTGGATTTTCTGGTTTCTCAGCTAGTAAAATAATCTGTCTTTTCTTTTGTATTGTTTTTTTTTCTTGGATTGTCCATAAATTTCTAAATAATTCGTTTTACATCTTGCATTGTAATATATCTAAATTATTTATTGTAAATTAACAAAGGAAATTGCTTGTCCTTCTTCTTTCACCAGTTTAGGAACTCGTTGTTTGAATCTTTTGGGATTCCAGCAATTCATGGGTGATAGCGAAATGACCTCTGATTTGATTGATGAAGGAAAAGAGCTAATCAGAAGAGGTAAATTAGGTCCTCTATCATAGTCTTCTGACAAAGTCATAGAACCATGGAATTACCAAGTTTGGAAAAGACCTGTAAGGTCATTGAGTCCAATCCTTAACCCACCAGTTCACCACTAAACCATGTCCCCAAGATCCCTGTGCCCTGGTTCACTGCTGCTCTGCTCAGGCCATGAGCACAAAGGGAAGGGGTCCCACGTAGTGCCGCAGATCCACCAGCTGCCAACATCTACACATCTTTTAAGTATCTCCAGGAACACTGACTCCACCACTTCTCTGAGCAGCCTGTTCCAATGCTTGACAATTCTCTCAGTGAATATCTGCACTAAGCATCCTGGTGCAACTTCATGCCATTTCCTCTTACCTTGTTTTTTGTTACTTAGAAGGAGAGACCATCCTCCATGTGACTACAGCCTCCTTTCAGGCAGTTCCAGAGGATGGTAAGGTCTCCCCTGAGCCTCCTTTTCTCCAGGCTAAACATCCCTGGCTCCCTCAGCTTCTCCTCATAGGACTTAGACTCCAGACTCTTGAGACTCTTCATCAGCTCCACAGCCTTGTCTGGAGACTCTCCAGCATCTCAATGTCCTTCTTGCAGTCAGTGGCCCAGAACTGGGCACAGGACTCGATTTCCAGCCTCACCAGTGCTCAGTACAGGGGGACAGTCACTGTGCTGGCCTTGCTAGCCATACTATGACTGATATAGCCCAGGATTCCATTGGCCTTCTTGGCCACCTGGGCATGCTTTGTCTCATGTTCAGCCACTCTCAAGCAGCACCCCCAGGTCCTTTTCTGCTGGTCCTCTTCTGCCCCAGGCCTGTAGTGCTGCAGGGAGTAATTATGACTAAAGTGACTAGCTCCCCTCTGTGTCCTTGAGGGGATCCCATCTGGCCATGGACCTGTGTGTGTCTACGGTTTCCTGTCCCTGTCTTCCGGCTCAGGGGACTCAGTACCCAGGCAACAACTGGTCTTAGTTTTAAAAACTGAGACAAAGAAGGCATTAATTTCCTCAACCTTTTCCTCATCATATAATATGTTTTTGGATTAAATTCTTCTGAAATGTTGCAGACAAAGTGTATATAGCCTGTCAGTATTTTGAGAACTTTTCTGAGGCAGAAAATCTAGTAGACTTACAGAACTATGGTTGCTATGTAAACACTGAGGTAATTCATTGACATCTTAAGTAAAGTACTAGTTTTATTCAACCAGTATCTGAATTTTAGATATTTCTAAATATTTTACAGTGTGTCACTGATCTAAAAACACCTAAGCAAATGCTTTTGTCTTAAGGAATGGTTGGCAGTAAAATTGTCTTTATTACCAGTGATCTCATTTTGGTATTTCTCTGTGTATTTTGATTGAACTGCATGAACTCAGTAATTTCCTTTAGTGTGTTTTTCTATGTCAACTAACTGTGTTTAATCAGAGAAAGCATATTGCTATGTACAGTTATAATTATCTACTGGTTTGGAAAGCTTTTTATTTTACATGAATTTTTATTAAAAATGTTTCTTGCAAGTTGTTAAAAGCCATTGTGGTTCATGAGTAAATATTTGGAAATTAAAATTTCAGGATACAACGCTATATAATGGAATACTTTTATTCTTATAGTTTATGGAAAACAAATCCAAGATTTACTTAGGTGGGTTTTTTTTTTAAATGAATGTCTCTCCTTGCCTTAAACAAGAAGTTATGGTACCTTTGATACTGTAATGTGATACTTGCAACTTAGTAGCAGATATGGACACAAAGTGTTTGGCTCCTACTTTGGGCCTTGCAGAACTTCCGCAAGATTTTTGGTCAACGGTACTCAAGTTCCATATTTAATGCCATACTTTTCCCAGCTATTTCTAAGAGGGTGTTTTCTTGTTTTGCCAGCTTGTATCCAAATACTATGTTGTGACCTGGGCTACCATCATGACAAATTAATTTTGATGGGGAACTCCCTAATGATAGACAAGCAGCTTTTTGGTTTGGTTTGGTTGTATGAGTTGCCTATTTCAATAAGGACCTGCTATTTTACTTTGGATTTTTACTGTTCATTTAAAAGAAATGTATGTATTGCTAATGATTTTTCTTGCATGGAGCTCAGGCAAATAATTTTTTTTTTGTTTATAGAGAAAAGAAAACGACAGAGGCAGGAAGAAGGTGAAAACAGAAGAAGGGTATGAGATTGTTTTAGCTAATTATAATATTATACTGCAGTATCTGCTAGGATTTGACATGGCTATTTAATTCAGCATAATTTATTCCACAAAATTTAGTCCCAAATAATTGATGGAATCAGTTTAATCTTGCTTAGTAGTCTTGGCTGGGGGTTCTTGGCATGCTGTGGTGTATGGCAATAAGTGTAACAAGCATTGAAAAGGTTTCTGATTTCCAGAATGTAGAATGATCTGAAATGGTTTGTTACTCCCTTACACTGCTACTGCTCTGCTTGAAATAACTGCAGTTGTAGTGTCATCATAATCACTGAAGTGGAGACTCTGCTCCTCCCAAACATACCTGTTGTTTTGTACGCTCATTGGAAAGTAATTGGTGAAGGTTTTATTTTATTTTTTCCAGAGGAGGTAATTACATTTAAGGCAGAATTAGTAGTGACGCTGAATAAAAACCAGAATGTTTGATTCAAATAATACATTTTGTGCATACTGAATTGAAAGATGTACGAAGCCTTAGTTTTTCATTAATTTATAACTTTAGGAATCTAATATAGAAACTCACAGAGATAGAAAGAAAGGATACATGCAAAATAATACAGAAGCTGAAACATTTTTGCTTTTCCAGTTCAGGTATACTTTAATTCTAGATGACAGCTAGTACTGCATATCGCTTTCTTCTGTTCCTCTCTCTCTGCCTCTAATTTTAGAACTTCAAATTGTTGTGGGACAAAATGGTGGCAAGTGCGTGATACTGAAATGATTTGACCTTAAGCAAAAATTTTAGTTAACAGCAAACCCAGATTTTATATGTTACCTGGTACTTTGCATTGAATGCTGCAGCATATTCGGTTTTTTGAACTTCTGGGGCTTTCTAAAGGGTTATCTTTTACTGGATCCTGATTAAATGTTTAATCCTTCTGCACTTTAGAATTGTAACGTAGGACATAAATTAGCACAGTAACTTTGAGTTTACCAGTTCCTACTGGTCCATTATCTGGGATCCAGATATGACTCTGAAACATATGAAAGTTATTGGAGCAATTAGAAATGCTTCTATTGAGACATGAAGTTGTCTCCTAATAAAACATGAGACATTTTCTCCTTTAATATTTCATTATACTTCACACTAAAACATTTACGTACTAAAGCTGTCAGAAGGGGAACAAGAGAACAAGCTTAGTAAACATGACCTGTCTGAATGTTTGGGGGTGTTTTTCCGTTTTACCACTAAGTGGTAGTAGTGACAAGTAAAAGCAGCAGTTCCCACTGTAATTTAGAGCAGTTGAGTAAAATTTTGAGTGCAGATTTGAGATGCAGTTTGTTTTGTGCATGTCTTTTTCTGAATAACAGTTGTGGTTTACTGAAGGGACAGATCTTGAATTTAAACTGAAACAAAAATAATTCCTGTATCAGGAGTCTGAAAAGGAATATTTTTTAAGTATTTCTTTAATAGTCTGAGGAATTTAGCTCTAAATTTTGGTTCTTGAGTATTTCCTTGATCTCACATAGGCTTTTGTTGTGTTGTTTTATCCTCACAGCTTATGGGGTTTTTGATTGTCATTTTTTCCAGGAATGGAAGGAGCGATATGGAAATAGAGACGATTCCACTAGAAATAGAGTTGTCCACACAGACCAAAAAGAATCCAGCTTCTCAGAGACCAATGCCAACAGACGTAAGCTTTGTGGGTTTGGTGGGAAGTTAGTTTTCTTTTCCTTTGTTTTCTTTTTTCTCTTCTCTTCTGCACAGCCCTGGCTGTGTAAGTAGTTTCAAATAAATTACTTTTTGTCTTAGGCGATGTGCTGATACACTGTGGCACAGGGCCATCTTGTCATGTAAGACCCTGGAAAGAGTGTTGTGTTTCTTTCCATCTCCAACACTTCAGCTAGTTGAGGCTGGAGGTTCTGGCTACGCTAAGACCAATTACTTATGGGATACATAATGATAGAAGTTAGAGTAGCAGTTTTCAACAGAGAAACTATGATATTTATGGTATGTCATGGAATTGGGTGTTGTAAATCTTAAAATTTACCTCTTCTAGTTGCAAATGAACTGTCTAAATAATGGAGTAATCAGATGACCCAACAAGTGTAAAACCAATAGCATACCACACAAGTAGAGACATTGTCATTTAATTATGTCTGTTAGCAAAATACCTTTTTTTGTGGATGCTTTAAATGCAAAAAAAGTTTATTTGCCAGGGTGTTAATGGTTTTTTGGGGCATTTTTACACATTTTATGTGTTCTTGTGAGCTAACAACAGGTAAAATGAAACTGAAGAAGAAGCAAAGTAGGAGGGAAGCTTTGTATATGATTTTGAGACAATGCTGGTTGATTCATCCTCTTTACGAAGATGAAAACACAGATTTTTAGTGGTAGACTAACAAAAATTATATTTTAATGTTCATGATACGAACACGTAGTATTCTAGCACCAGAATAAGATACCAGTACTGGACTAGTGAAGGTTGCAGAGTGAACTGAAAAGCAGCTGTATTTCATTAATTCATGGGATTGTCTTTAAAAGCTAATAAAAAAACCCTCCAACTTAATTAAAGGCTGAAGCTGGGAAGATGACTGTTTGGTTTAAAAGTAAAGTTTGCACATACTTTAACATTTTCTTTGATTCTTTGCAAGTTAGATCTCATCCTATTTGAGGGGCAAAAGAAGAGTTGTAGTTGCTTGTATTCTGTGGAGATACAAAGCTGAAATACTGTAAATTTGAGCAAGTCCAGTTTAATGTTGAATCTACTCTAAATTATTGCACTTTCCTTTGGATGAGGTAGTTATTATTAGGGTCTTTTAAATTTTATGTCTCCATAAACACCAAGCTCTTCGCAGAGCAAATGAATGTCTTTCTTTCCATTTACTTACTCAGCACTGTCAAAGTATACCCGATCAAATGGTAGAAATGAAAGAGATAGAATAGAACTCCTCCAGGATGCAGAACCTTTGGATTTTAATGCAGACTCTATTAATGACGACCCTCTTGAATCAGACTCGGGAAGGTGAGGCATTTTCTCTATTATTTTCAGTTAAAAGATGCTAATGTCTTCTGTCTTATAACCTATGGCAACTGTATCAAATGTTTTAATAATAGTACTTTTGTAAACAAAATTTATCATTTCACTTAACTAGTTTCCTTTTTTCCTTCTCTTTCATAATATGGGAATTGTTTTAAAACCAGAATGTTCTTCAGGTTTTTTAGAAATGTCAGTAAAGTTTGGATATGGCTTTGTAGTCACATATGCATATATAATAGCATAAGGTGAAAAATACTGCATATAAAACTGATAAATGTTAAGGAGACACTCTGGCAGTCACACTCGCAACATCCCAGACCTTCACAGCTGGGGCTGAAGCCCCTTCACAGTGTGTGGCTCCAGTGACCTGACGGGTGCCCTGTTTCACTCCCTGTACACCCCACTCTCACACAGTCAGACAAGTTTTCCTTTCCAGCCTGACTGCAAATTTCCCATAGCAAGAGTCCAGACATCTGGGTCCTTTAAGTAACTTAGTATGGTGCAGTGACAGGATAACAGCTCAAGTTTCTGTGTCCAGGGAGGGACCCCAAACAAAGGACCCATGGACTTTCATACCCTCACAGTTAGTGCATCTGATACTCTGGAGTCTTGCAGCTCTGTCCCCTGCTCCTGCAGAGTCTCTGAGTATCTGGTTACCCGGCTGATGCCACAGGTCCCCATGCAAAGGGTCAGTTCATGGCCCCTTGCCTGGGTCTTCTGCCGTTTCCTGCCATCCAGGGCACAACCTGCAGATACTCACAGAGCTACCTGCACTAGGTGTATTCCTCAACAGAAAATTGTACAAAATGAGGTTTTTCTGTCATTTCCTACAAGACTTCAGAAAGCTCACTTGATTTCCTTGTATAAATTCCATTATAAAAGTCTGCAAGAAAGAAAACTGGGTATTACAGGACCTGCAAGAATACAGCTGGGGATCAGATCTTAGAAATACTGAAGTAAATTCAGATATGAACTTCCTGAACAAAAAGTACAAGTTTACACTGTGTAGATCTCTGTAATACACTTCCATGATTATGTGGGTGGGACTGCAACAACTATTTCCTCAAGTTTGGAGTATCTTATATAACTGCTAAGCTCTGCTTATATTTAAGAAAGACGTAACGTATTGCATATGTGCTTTTCTTTTGTCTAGGTAGTTATGGTAATGATAAATTGATAACTGGTAATGGCTAATGATAAATTCCCATCTAAAAACCTAAAATTTATAATTTTTCAGCTAAAATTAGCATACCAAATCAACAAAAAGTCAAAATGGTTTCAGTGAACTTCTATTTTTGGATGCCATTGTTTCTTTGGAGTTTTTTGTTTTGAGCTTTTGTTTGTTTAGGTGTTGTTTTAGTTGGGATATTTTTTTTTAAGAAAAAAGTTCTGTTTGTCCACAATGTCCAATTTCCTTCATTTCTGCAGGAAAAAAAGTTCTTTATCAGTGTTTTTCTTGTTCACATGAGGTTGAAGTTAATGATTTTCTATCGAATTCTCATGGAAACAGTAATTCAGAAGGTCCTGTAATTCACTGAGAGTTAAGCACTAAGACTGCAGTTTCATGGGTCTTTATTTTTCTGTTTCCTGGGATACTTTTTAAAATTTTTTAAATTGATTCTGCAGGTACCAGCCTGGTGGAAGATACCTGTCAATGTCTCGAAGCAAAATATTTGATGATGTCTAAGCTCCTCAAGGCTAATGAAAATTCAGTGGAAATCTAGCTCCTACTGATTGCTTGGAAAATACTGTACTTGTGATATCACAGAATATTATGAGGTGGAAAGACTCTTCTTGTTTAAAAAATATGAAGGAACAACTATTTTGGAAATGCACGTGTGTGATAACTTTACCACTTACAGTAAGAATATGCTTTTGTTGTAGATACTGTTGTGCATCAGTGTGGGCTTTTGTGTCATGATGAAAAGGAGAAAAGGTTAATAGAGAGTAATAGTTATATAAAACAGTTACACTCCCTTATTTGCGAGAAACAGGTCATGTTCTAGGAAGAGATTTTCTGGAAGGACTTTTTTTTTTTTTGTATTTTAACTGATAATGTAAGAGCATCTTAACACATCTAAAGTGCAGTTACATCAATTACGATAATGAACAATTTCTATAATTTTTCTATTTGGACTTTAGTTCAAAGTCTACTGAATAAAATTACAGCTTCTTTTGCCTTCAGTGGCGTTTGAATCTGTTCCAGTATAAAGAGAAATACTGAGTGACAGGCTGTTCTTTGTAAAACCCTAAAGTACATGTTCGGGTATTTAAAGAAGATGGAGACTCCCCTTTTTCAAGGAGTCACATGGAAAAGATGAGCGGTCAAGGGTACAAGTTGTCCCCTTGATGAGGGGTCACAGGGGAGATTCCAGTTGGACAGGATTGGAAATGTTTGCACAATGAAAACAATCAACCACTGGAATAATCTCCCCAGAGAAGTGATAGATTCCCCAAGACTGGACACTTTTAAAATTTGGCTGGACAAGGTGCTAGATCATCTATGTAGACTATGTTTTTGCTGAGCAAGGTTGGACAATAGAATCATAGAGTCACCGAATTTTGGGGGCTGGAGGGAACCTTAAAGATCACATAGTCTCAACACTCCCTGCCCTGGGCTAAGACACCTTTCACTAGGCCAGGTTGCCTAGAGCCCCTTCCAGCCTGGCCTTGAACACTTCCAGCTGTGGGGTATCCACAGCTTCTCTGGGCAACCTGTGCCAGTACCTCACCACCTTTACAGTCAAAAATTTCTTCCTAGTACCCAATCTAAACCTGCTTTCTTTCAGTTTGAAGCCATTTCCCCTTGTCCTGTCATTACAATTCCTGATGAAGAGTCCCTCTCCAGCTTACCTGTAGGCCCCTTCACATCCTGGATTATTGCTATGACAACTCCACATAACCTTCTCTCCTACAGGCTGAACAGTCCCAGCTCTCTGAGCCTGTCTTCCTGGGGGAGGTGCTCTAGAGCCCTTATCAGCCTCATGGGCCTTCTCTGCACATGCTCCAACAAGTCCATATCCTTTCTGTGCGAGGCTCCCAGAGCTGGATGCAGTGCTCCAGGTGGGATCTCACCAGAGCAGAGGAGCAGAATCCCTTCCCTCACTTGCTGCCCACACTGCTTTGGCTGCAGCCCAGGACTTGTTTGTTTTTCTGGACTGTGAGTGCACATGGCTGGGTCATGTCCAGCCTCTCATCCGCCAGCACTCACAAGTCATCCTCAGCAGAGCTGCTCTCAATCTGTTCATCCCCAGCCTGTGCTGACACCAGTGCTTGCCCTAACCCATGTGCAGGACCTTGCACTTCACGTCATTTAACTTCACAAGGTCTGCACAGACCCACTTCTCAGCCTGTCCAGGTCCCTCTGGAGGGCATCACTTCCCTCCAGCATGTGGCTGCACCACACAGCTCAGAATTGACAGATAATATTTGAGGTCCCTTCCAGCCTGGTAATCTATGATTCTTTGAAGTTTGGTGGCATAAAGTTTGGAGCAATGTGTATTGGTCAAGAAAGGCTGTATCTTTTGTTTTCCAAAATTATATGGAGATAAATGATTTTAACGTGTAAATAGTTGAAATTGAATATGGACCAGAGTTTCACTGTCGTAGGAGCATATGTGCAATAGCAAGAATACATTGTCAAAGATAAAATGTCTCCTTAAGATCTTTAAAGTTGCAGTGGTTCAAAATTTTGGAACACTAGTGGTTTTGTAGCTGTAAAAGAAATATACTATGAAAATTGAGTTTAATACTGAAACATAAGTTGCACGCACCTCAGGCACGGCTTCAAAGTGTTTCTTTAAAAGAAGGGAAATAGGTAGCATGACTAGATAATGGCAAACTTTTAATTCCTAAATACCCTGGTTGCATTATGTATCAGTTTTTAAGGTGCCTGTATTTTACAGTAAGTTGTTGCAAGAAGAATAGCAATTATTCATTTGTATGCCATTCAAAAATGCCAATTATTAACAGTGTAAAAAGGCTGCACATGAATTTCATTGGTGTAGATATATTTTTAAACCATTGTTACTTGAATGAATTTTCAAATGTAATCATAAGGTAAAAGATGTGGTAAAATTCATTATCACTTTGGTAATTTGAATATTTTTTAAATGTTGCTTTTTTGGTTTTTTTTTCTGAAGTCTTTATCACTTGGGAGTTTTCTTATGTGCTTATTGCAAGTTGTGTTGAAAACTGAAAGAAAACATGTTTTTGTCACACATTCTTCATCCTGCTTAAAAAGCAGACATCTCTTAAAGCAGCTAGGAATGAGTTGTTCTGAAAAGTTTTTATGAATGACATATTTACTAATTTTTAAAAATAGTCTGTGTTTTCTCAAGTAATTGTTAATGGGGATCTAATTCTACCTCCTGTGATTTAGCATGTGTTCTAACAGTAGTAGTATTTGTAATATATTGATCTGCCTGTTTTAAAACACTGAATTGTTCCTATGAAGAAGAAAAAAAATCTCTATTTGTATAGAAATAATTATATTAATAAATTGGCAGACATACAATAGTTGTCAGCTTTGTTCTTAGGTGAATACACTGAATGTCAGCCATGCCCACATGTATTGAAGCTCATGCAATTACCAGATTGCCTGTCTGCGGGTACTGTTTTAGTTTGGGTATTTTGTGTTTGTAGATTGTTACAAATCTTATGTCTGTATCAGGGATTGGAAGCTGAGAAAACGAGTCTCTCTTTACTCAGAGTTTCATTTATAGCACCTATTTAATTTATTTTAGAGCTACTTAGAAATGCTGTCCTAAATTCAGCCTTATATGTAAGGGGTTGTGCATGTTCTTGGACATCCATCCACATGAATGTTCTTAGACCTAGTATTTCTGTTTTAAAAATTTGAATCTCATTAAATCTCCCAGAAGTTTATTTATAAAAATCTTTGGATTATGCAAGACTCAAGTTCACTCTTGAAATGTCACTGCAAAGGGATCTAATTCAGTGCTAATGGCAAAACTGTAGAGGGAATACTTCCGTTTTCTGGTCCTTACCTAGTCCCTGGTGACTTCAGAGACTTGGTTTGAGCCTTTTTGAGGACTGATTTTTGCCCTCTCAGTGAATTGGCTGCTAACAGAATTTTCAGGGGAAACATGGTCTAGATTTTATGTGCAAACAATAAGTAGTCCCTGGTGTAAACCTTCTGCATAGTTTTTATTGGAATAAAATAATTTGAGGAGTTGACTGTTTAAATTAATGGCAGTGGGATTTCAGTCTAACCTAGACATTCTGAGCTCACTGAGGTGGGAATCCACTGACCCTTATTGATGTTGCAGTGGAGTGAGGGAGTAACCAGCTTTTTGAGGTCCTGAAATCCCTGAGGAGTCTCTGGATTGCACTTGGCAATCACTGGTGTCACATCCTACCTGGATGCTGTTTAAGTAAGGAATTGAGAAGTCAAGTTTCACTCATAGTGTGCGTTATTGACCAGCAGTTACTCTTGCTCTAATTGTGTGCAATTTGTGGGCCAGAGTGTGTTAAACCAGAGTGTGTTTTGAAAACTAATTATGGGTTTGTATGACTTAATCTGGAAGATTGTCAATAAAGACATAAGGCGTACAACTATAAAAGGGCGTTATAGAAATGAGAGGTGTGCCTGCACAGCATTTGTTGTGTGCTTGAGCTGGTTTTAAACTAGTTTGCTTACTGCTAGCACAAATAATGCACAACTTGCCTGGGGGGTCTGTGCCTAAGGATTTACCCCACTTCAGAGAGGCAAGGGATCCCCTGTCCCTGGGAACATTCAAGGCCAGGCTGGATGGGGCGCTGAGCACGCAGATCTAGATGGTCATTACAAATCCCTTCAGACTCAAACCATTCTGTGACCATAGTGCTTCCCAGCCAGTTTGTGGCAGCTCTTGATGGGTTCTTTGCTGTCCCAGCAGCACTGCGCCTTAAGACTAGCAGCGACTGTACTGCAGGCTAAGGGTTCCTGCATCACATGTAATGTTCTAGGTTAGGTGATCTTAAATACAACTGCCTTGCAAACTGTGCTTTTGGGAACTGAGTGTTGATGTATTTTTCTGTGGGTTTATGCAGTCATAATTATTTACAGCTAAAGAATTCCAATTATGTGTTTCTTTATTATTTTACTCTCTGAATTACTGAGGTGTTAGTGTGTGCATTTAACCATCATTTCTGCCATTTCTTCTTTGTCTGTGAGCGCAAAAAAAATCCCCAAAACACCAAAAATCCCAACCGAGTTAAGTACACAGGTTTGAATGTCTCCATGTCAAAGATTTAAATGAGTAAAAAGAATGCATGCAAGTCACAACGAGCTTCAGAAAGTAGTGAAAACAGTAGCTACTTTAAATACCATACCAGTGTTGGGAGTTCTTAAAAAAGTATGGATAGTAAAAAGCTCTAGTCAAACTTACTACTCCTGCTAGATTTGTAGTTCTGTTTTTTTCATGTGTTTAAAAATACAGATATTTTGATATTTATATTGGAAAATAAGTCCTCTGCTAAAGAGAGGTGCTTCTCAGCAGTAAAGTGAGGGAGTCTTTATGAGGGAGGTTAAAGGATATGTAATTTCCAATCTGTGCTAAGAGTGATGCTTTGGGCAAACAACAATGTAGCTTATTATTTAGGTACAGTAGCATGTAACAATAAGAAAAACTATACTACTGTAACTTCACACTAGTGGAAAAATCATGGTATATAATCTGCCTTTATTTTGCAATCAAGCCCTTGTAAAATAGTCATTAGCACTATTGATAGGTATGGCAGAAAGCTACTGTCTTCTCAATATTTATTCTTGCTATTTTAAAACAACATGACTGATTTTTACATATGGATATTTAAAAAGTGATTACTATGATTTCCTGTAACTATGATAATTTGTACTTTATTGAATTTATCTTGAAATATTGTAAATGTTATGTGAAAAATACTACGTTTTGTTTCAGTTTTCATTGTTGCTGTAACTACTTGAAATCTGAGGGGCATTCAAAATACCAAATAGAGATCATTTTATGAAGGAAAACTTATTGAAGAATTCTGGGTTTTTCATTACAGACAAATATGTGCATCTTGATTATTAACAAGAACACTATGAAGGGGATATATTGTGTCCTGCCTTTTAATTTTGCTTTGAAATTAAGAAAATGGTTACTTTTTTCAGAGCAGCTTAGTTGTGAAACTTTCTGGAACTTTCACATTCCTTTTGCCTAATGGGCTCTGCAGGAATATGTACTGCTTCATGGCAGTTATCTAATACTAGCTGTGCCTCTAATTAAGTAGTCTAGTCTGAAGCCGAGACACTCCTACACTGGTTGATAATATTAACAGAAACTCAGCATTCCTAGCAAAAAAACCCCCAAAACACAACTTACATTGAAGTAGATCCCTTTTTAATACATTAATTGCTGTCATTGATTTTATTGCATTTTATTTGGTACCTTCTGTTTGGGTCATATGATAAGCCCTTATATATGCTTATATATTGAGAATACGCTTATTCTTAATTTCTCTTAGAATGCATTGGAATGTATTCCTCAGCATGCTTTTGTATGCACGTGCGTGTTTTAATTGTAATTGACGGGCAATAATAATAATATGCAGCTTCTGTTATTTTATCAGGATAATGTTGTTATATTTCACATATTCCTGTGAAGTGCAGTAGTTTCAGAGTGATAGCTTGGCTGTCACCGTAGAAATTAATTATTTTCTATAGAAATATGTCGTGTTTCTGTAGAGGTATCTGGAAGATAAGGGAATTCATTTGTAAGCATAGGTTTACTAATAGATCTTTTTTCTCCAGTGTATATCAAGATAGGCTGCAGGAGTGCTGCTTATGGATAGACTATCTTTTGCCTTATGATACGTGTAAACCTAAATACCTTGTTTTGGAAATCACATTTTTCTCTGTAGTGTTCTAAATCATTGTACTGGATCTATTTTTGAAATGTGTGTTATAATACATAGTCAAAGAGTTAAGTTGGCGTGAAATAAATAATTTCTGCAATATATTTTTCCTGGTGTATTTTAGGTACTCATACTTATCTGAAATGTTTTTGAAAGTGAACTTTAGAGAAATTGGACCTATTTCTTTTTTCTATGTGGAAAACATGTTTACTTCAGAAGACAGTCCAACCTTGCTTTGGTCATCATTTTGCATTTCCTTTTAAGAAGATTAAAACGGGAAACAGAAGAATCTTGCGTACTTGGACATGTGGTTAGAATCTGAGGAGGGAGACCTGGGGCCGCAGCTGGTCCCTTTACTGACACTCACCCCAGCTGCAGAAGGGCAAGCAGCTCCTGTGAGTGTGAGGAGACAGGTGCAGGCAGACTGGCTGGGAGTGTGAGTGTCCTGCAAGGCCTGAGGGAAGCCTGTGAGGGCCCTGTGTGCTCCTAGGATTGACTGGGTGCTGGGTATTTCTGTGGGGAAATAAGGTGGAGTCCCTACAGCTCCCCCTCTTTTCTGTAAGCACTCCAACTAGGATACAATTCCTTCCAGTTGACCTTGGCCACTGGTGAAAATAGAAGCAAGAGGCTGTTTCCAGTACAGCTGTGAGGAGATAGTGGTGAAGAGGAGTTAACTATCTCATCTTTCACTGTTTGCCCTGGTGAGACCCCACCTGGAACTCTGCATCCAGCTCTGGGACCCCCAGCCCAAGGACGTGGATCTGTTGGAGCAAGTCCAGAGGAGGGCCTTGAAGATGCTCAGAGGGCTGGAGCAGCTGTCCTATGAAGACAGCCTGAGAGAGTTCTGGTTGTTTAGCCGGGAGAAGGCTCCAGGGAGACCTCACTGCAGCCTTTCAGTCCTTAAAAGGCGCTTATAACAAAGATGGCGACCTACAGACCTTAGGGCCTGTGGCAATAGGAGAAGAGGCAATGGTTTTAAGCTGAAAGGGTGGATTGAGACTGGATATAAGGAAGTTTTTTACAATGAGAGGAGTGAGACACTGGCATAGGATCCCAGACAGTTACCCCATTGCTGGCAACATACAAGATCAGGATGGAGGGAGCTCTTAGCACTCTGCTCTATCTGATGATGGCCCCATTTATTGCAGGGAGGTTGGAACTAGGTGATCTTTACAGGTCTCTTCCAGCCTAAACCATTTTGTGATTCTATGAGTGATCTTCTGTGTATGTTTATTTTTCCAGAGATGGTCTGAATAGTGAAGTGAGTAATTCTCCACATAGTTAACAAGCTACACTCTTTCTCCAGGCCTAGTGTGATAAGTAACTACTCTGAATATACCAGAACACAGTTTAGATATTGGAAATTGTCTTTATTAAATACTTTCTATTATTCAGTTATATTTTTATTTTGGAGAGCAATATAAATACTGGCATTCAATTGTGAGCCATTGCTAGTAAAACTACTTGAGTGCTCAATGAATTTTACGTCTTCTGAAATGGCATTTGACTGACTGAATTACCAGTGTGTGGTAATTCACTCTACCCTTCCCTCTGCAGCTGTGCTTACACCGTGCCATGGTGCACCAGCCACAGCATGTTGCTTGTTCATCCCAGTCTCTGCTCTGGATGCTATGATTTTAGTCTAAGATTATCTTTATGCTAAAATTTTAATCCTTTGTCTTTCTAAATGTCCTGTCTTTTGCATCTTGTAATGTGTTGGTTCATTACACACCATTGCCTTGAGAATTTTTTTATCAAAAAGACGAAGTTACTCAGGGCCCAACGTGGACAGATTTTTTTCTTCCTTTCTTAGGGAATGTGACCTGAGCTGCAACGAGAGATTCAGTTCATTGAGGTATCGGAGTGGTTTATGAATGTGGGCTATGCACAAACACAAGAAAAGCTCTGGTGTTCCTTCCACAGAAACAGCATGTCTGGTTCAAAGTATATGTTTTAAGTTGCTCTAGTCAACATCAAGGGAGGAGCATAACTGAGGTAGTGCCTAGACGTGTTCTGTGGAAACCTGCTAGGCCTTTTAAATTCAAGTGAACACTTACAGTTATCCAATTCGCTGTCAAACAATTTCTGAAATCTAGGAAAAGTCATCTATTCTAAGTAAACTTCACAAAGACCAGAATCTGGTGGAAATTTTTCTTGTCTGTTCCATGTTCCTTTTTTTTCCTCCAAAGGCTGCCTTCTTCCATAAGGACTTGTACTGCTATAAAAACATCATGCCTATTATTTTAGAAGATTTTGCTGGTTGTAAAGCTGTGGGAATCGCGATGCAGCAACTTTAAACCCCAGGTTTCTCAAATAACTACCAAGTCTACTGCAAGAGGCCAGCACTTGTGGAAGTCAGTGTGGCACAGCACCACCCCATTATGTGTGTCACAACATGCAGAAAGGAATGAGGCAAAGTCAGCCTAGGGCAGAGAAAGATGGGAAAAAGGAAGTGAGTTGAGAGGCAAAGCAGAATGTGGGAGAGTATTTGAGCAGTGATGGCAAGGGAGGTGTGAGTTCTACTGGCTCGTGCGGTAAGTTTACACCTTTTGCTGTTCCCAGCCTCACTTCAATTTTTCCGTAGGAAATCTGATAGCAATGTGCTGGCAGCTGACCCCTGAGGTCTGTGAATATGTAGCTTTGACTACAGAGGAGCAATAAAACCCTGTGTTGGGCTCAGTACTGTGCAAACACCTTGTAGCTCTTGCCTCTCATTTCTGGTATCAAACATGAGCACAGTTCATAGCTCGAAGAGTATCCTGACAGGGAAAAGGAGAAGGTGAGCTGGGAGGGCAGTGTGAGCAATAGGGTAGTTCACAGCATGAAAATTAAATTACTTACATTGTGGTTTTTCCTCTTGGACAGTTCAGTGGTGGGTTGCGAAGACATAGACAGTCAAAGTCAGACTTTCTAGACTAACACTTAAAAGTGCTTTATAAATCACCAGAGACTTGTTGCATCTGAGCAATAAACATTGCAGAGACTGTGACTGCAGACTAGAACACTGATGTGCTGTGAAGCAATAGCCAAACCAGTGCAGAGCAACAGGACTGGGATCTGCAGGTTCAGGGAAGCGAGTGGGTAGGCAGGCTCTGTCCTAAGTACTCACAGAGGTGAGAGACCTCTGCTAAAGGGGAAACAGCCTGAACTTCAGTGAGTGTACACTTATTGTTGGTTCTCAGTTACTGGGAATGAATTCAGATCTAGAAATAAATACAGTTATACCCCGTCGTTCGCGAGGAACGGGACAGGCCACAGGCCTTGCGAAAAGCTAAACTCGCAAAGAAGTACAGGTTGTTAATATGCATGCGGGCCATGCCCATTGCCCCACCCCCCAGCGCTCTGGAGCGCTGCGAGCACTTCTCTGTTTCTCCCCTCGGGCTCTCTGAGCATGGGGGAGCAAAGGGAACCATATCTGAGCCCACTCTGACTCGAGAGACCCCCGCCACCCTGAGAATCCACGGGCCTCACCGGGCCACCACGACTGGGGGCTCACAGCCCAAACCCCGTACCGCTGCTCCTGCCCTCTCCCCAGCCCTGGCGCTCATGCTCGCCACGCACCACCCGTCCCGCGCCGCTGGCCGCCTACGCTGCGCTCT
>WEKX01025160.1:46523-90882 GCA_013390025.1 Pitta sordida
GCACTTCTCTGTTTCTCCCCTCGGGCTCTCTGAGCATGGGGGAGCAAAGGGAACCATATCTGAGCCCACTCTGACTCGAGAGACCCCCGCCACCCTGAGAATCCACGGGCCTCACCGGGCCACCACGACTGGGGGCTCACAGCCCAAACCCCGTACCGCTGCTCCTGCCCTCTCCCCAGCCCTGGCGCTCATGCTCGCCACGCACCACCCGTCCCGCGCCGCTGGCCGCCTACGCTGCGCTCTGGCCCGGCAGCGCCACACGGCGCGGGTGGGTTCAGCTGCAGCAGTGGAGTGAGCATATCTGACTGGCCTCTGCGGCCAGCCCCACTTTCCTGGGGCACTTCTCTTCCCCACCTGTAGCCATGGAAACAGTAACACGCACCCGGGGGGGGGTCAGTTCCCCAGCTGCGCTTAGAGTAACGGGGCAGCATGACTCCTGGCCCTCCCTGTGGGGCAGTGCTGGCCCCGCCCCACAGGGAACTCTGGCACCACCCCTCAGTAGAGCAGAGGCACTGCGCATGCATCAGCCGGATAAAATCACAAATCCTTGAATCAAAACTGTGATAAATTCACCTCATGAATGGGCGGGGTCGTAATGCAGAGGTCGCAATGCAGCGGGGATTCACTGTAACCCTAAAAACACTTCTGGAAAAGAGGATGGACTTACTTCCTGTTTAAGCACACGTCTGTTGAAATGCTGCAGCAATAATATCAGATATTCAGTCACCATTTACTGGGAACAATTAGTACTAATGAGCCCTGGGAATCACCAAGAACAATAATTACTGACGAGCTGTCGGAATTAACAGGCTTAATTCTCTTCTTATTGAAATGGAGACCTTTGTCAGTATCAGTAGCAGACCATCTCTTATGTGGTTATTTCTCTCGGAACTGTTACAGGGCTTGACTCAGTGCATTAGTAACTTTGAATAAAGAAAAATATGAAACCAGTCATTAGATTAGCTATAGATTCTATCCATTGGAGCCCATAGCTTGCTGATCCTTTGGAGGGATCCCAGCTGTATCATTCACAGAGTTGCAATTTGAGCTTATCTACCATATGGCAAGATGACACTTCCATTTGCTGTGAGGTAGCCCAATGTCACAATGAAGAAATTTCAGCTTTCAGTTTTGGCTCTGAAAACTTCTAGCACTTGCAGAGAACAATGAAACATGACAGTCTGTAAAATTATTCTTTGGTTCCAACATTGTACTGTTGGACTCAACAGTAGTTTCTTTGGAATCTTACACTCCTGGGATAATTTTTATTATTACTTTAATATCAAGAACTCCAATAGTCTCTGCTATCTGCCACAAAATCAGAAAGAACAGGCTAGCAACTGTTACCCTATGTAGATAGAGAGAATTCTTAAAAAAAAAAGAAATCTACATGAACTGTTAAAGTGGTATCGGATTTGATTTCCCTTCTTTGCAACATGTAATAATTCACTCTGTTCCTGACTTTTCACTGTTAGTGATTCTAGAAAAGGGGACAAAACTTTTCTTCACAAATTCCAGAATTCCACAGCTAAGTAGGGAATAAATACAAAGACACAAGACATGGGAGTGTCCATTCCAGCTTGTAGCCTGCTAGCAATAGGATACTCTGCTACAGCACACACTTTAGTATTCTACAGAAGAGCAGAAAGGATTAAAAACATCAGCTATCTTATGCCAAATTTGTCTTTCAAGGTCACTGAGGTCTTTGAGCGTAATATTGGTATGCCAATTGATTAATAAAATCAGTTCAGGTAACTGCTGAATTTAATATCTGCAATGGAAGAAAAGCAAGATGTTTTAACTGAATGCTATTGGTTTTGAGCATTTTACTTACTTCCTTATCAAATCTATGAACTGTGAATTCTTCAAATTTTGATGGTCTAGAAGTTAATGAATTTGGTTAACTCTTACATCAATCCTGTTGAAAACAAGAATGAAGTGTAAATTAAAAAACATCTTTGATGTTTGTTACCACTCCAGTGGTAAAATTAAATTTCTTTCAGTACTTGTACTTGCACTTGCAAGATTCAATTTCTCTGATAGCATGTCTGCTTAAACAGGAGTATATATTTTAATTCAGCAGCCTCCTTGTCAGTTATGCGAGTGACTGACCCATTTGGATGCTACCACTTCCCATTCTACACCACTGCACACTCTTCTGGGCTGTGTTCTCCCTTCCTTGTGACAGGAAACAATGGGTTGCTTTCCAAGGGAACTAAACGAAGGGATTTAGGAGTAATGGTTGACAGAAATCTNGATGGAAGGCTTGGATGCATGGACCGTGGTGCCCAAGACTCCGGGGTTGTGGGTTCGATCCCTGGGTGGGCATTTTCTTGGGAGTTGGACTAGATGACCCATGTGGGTCTCTTCCAGCTCAGAATATCCTGTGAACCTGTGAACTATCACTGTGCTTGAAATAGCCCCAATACTCAAGTGAGACAAAGTCCTGCCTTCCAGAAAACCATGGACAGTCTTGCAAAACTCTTGACAACAGATTGTGCTGGTGAGTAAAATCTATTTAAGTAACTGTCTATGTGTACAGCTAGCTATGTGTCCACATCAGTGACTCAATGAGGAACTTGTTGGATGTTCTTTATGACAGCTCCAAACTTATTAAATCCCTGAGCTCAGGGTAGCAATCCTTTCATTTTCCTTATCAATTGAAGAATCCATTCCCAGAGTGGTCTCTAAGGTTCTACACTGACTAGAACAAGACTTGGGCAAGACTTGAGCAGAATTTTTCAAGAGGACCCCCATCCCTCACACTCTCTGGCAATAGTGAAGGACTAGGCTGAGCTCTTAGCATGAGCGGAAGGAGTTCAGTGTTTGTTCTAGTTTGGAGCTGAGTGTGACATTTCAGAAAAACCACATGTTAGGAAACCCTAACTCAACACATTGTCCCTTTCCAGGAAACTTCTCTAGGAAAGTCCCTGGGCTAGGGAGTCAATGAATTAAGCGTTTTGTAAACTTTGCAAAAGGAGCCTTGCAACACGCAAGGGTTGCTGCAGTGTCATCTCTAACTTTTGAGCTAGACATTAAGACAGGGCACTGGTGGCTTACACATTCCATCCACAGAAGATTTCTCACACTGATGACTAGTGATAGACCGATGAAAAATCCAAACCTTGAATAACTCAAGTAAGATGTGTTGCGTTTTGCACTTCCTTTTCTTTTCACATGCCTCAGTTTAGTTTAGTTCACAAATGTTTAGTGTTTTACTCTGTGCGCAAGATCCAACAGGGAAATTCCTGAACCTCAAACTGGGGGACTTAATTCCTTGGATGTGTTTACCTGAAGTCTGTTTTATCTTGCAGCATTAGCTTTCACTAGGACTAACATAGTAAAGAGCTATATGTGCATGGGGAAGTGAGAGAGAACTTCCACTGGATGAATTTTGCAGCCTTACTTTAGTATTTGAAACCTGTTATTAAAAAAAAAAACACTGCCTGGAACTGAGGAATAGCGATGGGCTGTGCAGATAACACAAGCTGCTTAAGGAACTGTACACAGAAATTACCAAGACAGCACACCCGCCCTCCACAAACCTCTCAGTTCCTGGCAAACCCTTTTTTATATTCAGCAGTGCTGTCCTGGCCACCAGAGTACCTGGCACCTTGGCAGAAACTGGACTCCTCCCATTTTAATTCACATGATATTTCCAATACCATCATACCTCACTAAGTCGTGTTTCCACTTTTGGTTTTTTGGGTCCTCACAGGTTTTTTTCACTGAAAACTCCTAGATTCTTCATGGCATTTCCCAGTCTGCACATCCAGTACCTCTGCTTTGCTGAGGGGCAGCTCTGGCACCCCACCAAGGGGCACGACAGCCATGCCCTGTGGGGCGGGGGAACCGTGCCTCTCACTTGCTTGGAGACCACCCACAGTTCACTACCTTATGAGTGTTGGAGAGATTACATGGTAAGGAAGGTTTATAGCATATGGTTTATAGTCTCATGGCCCCGTGGCACATTATCATTCCCTCTGCGGCACTGCATGGTCCCACTTGGTGGCGGCAGGCGGCCTGGGTTGCGGTGCCATACCCACTCTGTGGCAGAAGCTGGTGGCACTGCCATCCCGTGCCACTCCAGAGTGGGACTCTGTGCCAGAAGAGTTGGGGAATGGTGGTGGTTCTGGGTACAGTGGTGTTGTGGGTACCCTGATGCTCCACAGGGAAAGCATGAAAAATGCTGCTTCCGTGTGCTGCTGCGCCCCCCACGTTTAAACTGGAGGTGCAACAGCTGTAGTCATCGTGTTTAAATCTGGGCAGGGGCTGGGGGCAGCAGTGTAGCTATGCCAGTCTGTCGGGACCCTGGGAAGCACTCTTTGCATGCACTGCTGCACCCCCCACATTTAAGCTGGAGGTGCAATAGCTATAGTCAACGCTTGGGTTCACACTGCCATCACAGCCTGCTCCAGAGCAGTTAGTGCATTGCAAACTGCTTACAAGCAGCAACTGTGTTAAAGCCTGCTCCCACTGGCAAGTGTGTCCCAGCCCGTGTGACTGTCCTCAGCTTGCAACGCTACTGCATTCTGTCCTGGTCCCTGAGTCTTGCTGCCAATTTGGATTGTAGGAGCCAGCCCAGTCACAGCTCGAGAGTTCCCAGGTGGTGTGTAGGGACTGACCTGGGCTGGCCCTGGGACTCAGCACTGTTCCCAGTGCTGTTGCCGCCTGGGGACCATTGCCAGTGGCAATGTGGCCACCCCAGGGTCAGGAGAGATTTCCTTCACTTCGCTGACCTGTCTGAGGGTGTGGGGTGGTGCTGGGAACGGCCTCCAGTGCTGAGGGGTGTGGGGCAACAGGCACGGCTTGTTTGCATATTCTTGATGCACCTATCCTCACACATCAGGGGACTTGCGGCAGCTGAGGAGGCCCTAACCTCTGCAAATTTCAAGGTATTACTGTATTTTAAAAAGGAAGACTTTTTTAACACACAACCTTTAACACAGCCTTCATTTCTTTTTCCTCTAGATTCTTCAGATGCTAAAATTAATCTTTTCTTCAAAAAAGAGTAAGTAACACTTGCTTTTTCACTTCTCTGGGGTAAAAGGTGACAAAGAGTTCATGATTAGTTCTAATTTGAATCACATTTGTGACAATGTCAGTCAGATAACAGCTAGGAGTCAGACACCAAACCTTTCAGAAAGATTTACTCAGTTTCTCCCTAACTAGGAATAAAACGCTATTTCAAGAAAAGTTTAAAAGTCCACATTTCCCAAAGATCCTGAATCCCCTGTTTGTCTCTAGAAGCTGAAGCAATCTCAGCACTTTTCCCAACTTCTTTGTCAGTCCTAGGTGACATGTTGGTGATGGCAGAACAGGGCGGTGCCTGGTCAGGCAGTGAGGCAAGGAGCAATGTCAGAAGAAAAGCTGGACTTGCACACTTGAACTGCCACTCAAGAGAGCCTCTTAGAGTCCAGGAAGCTCTATGTCATGGACTGCAGCATAGCACTGCAGATCCTGTCCTTGGCAGAGGCAGCTGGTAGCGGGCAAAACATGCCATTCCTAGAGCTTACATAATATTTACAGTAATAGTATGATTAGAATTAACATTTGTCTTGTAATATTCTACCCTAAGAAACATTTTGTTATTTTTTGTGAATTGTTTTTTGGTTCTGGGTGGGTGTGGCTTTTTTTCTTCTTGGCACCATCAAAACAGCCATCTTTGGTGACATCCGGATTGTATGACTGTTTGTACAGAAACTTGTGAGGTTTCACCACCAGAAGATAGTGACTTCCCCCTGTTGATAACAAACATGACAGATTATGCAATTTCTGGGTAGATAGTGAATTCTTGTTAGCATTATCTGGCCTCGAACACAGAACAGTGAATCAGAAACATGGCAGTAGTTGTAGTCTGGTTACTTGTTCATATGGCTGAATTACATTTTCCATTAGCATAAATTTATTTGACACAATATGACTAATTTGTTTTTAAAAAGGCTAAGTATTCAGACAGAAAAAGTACTTTACACACACTTGAATGCTGACTCGTACCAGTATCCTAGTCTTGATTCTCTGTAAATGACTGTGTCCTGGCTGCTGCCCGTGGTCTGGTGATTAACTTCAGGGAGCAGTACAATGCTGGGCACTTCTTCTCTGTTGCATGCATCAGGCTTCACCATACATGTTAGATGGCACACTCCTAAAATCAACTAGCACTTTGCTGGGGAGTAAAATTATGCCTTGACAGAGAAGGTCTTGAAACACAGTAACACGTTGTATGTAATTTGGCATGTGGAGTTAGAAAAGTTTGGAGAATCCTGCTACTATTTCTGCAGCATGGAGTGCGCCTACTTGTCTGCACTTCCCTCTCCAGCATGTGCCTGCAGGTCTGTGCCACTGTCCAATGCTCCTTGTTCCCTTCCCATGCAAGGCATACAGATGCCACACACACTGTACAAAATGAGATCATGGTTTCCCACTTCTGCTGACACTCCCAACTAATTGCAAATAGACAAGAGCACCTAGGTTATGGAAGAAAACCTTGTGTGCATTTGAGGAAATTAACATAAGGGGGGTTTTGTACCCAGCATTTGTTAAACTAGAGGTAAGACAGCAGGAGAGCAGAAGTTGCTGGTGTGCAGGAAAAAAATGTCACAGAGAAGACATATTTCCTACAGGTTGGATGGGAGCATCTCTGCTGTATGAACCAAATAACTGACATCAAAGCTTCAAAGCTGGACATAACCAAGACATGCTATCAACCTATTTAAAATCATTCTTTATTATCTGCTCAACAAGATCAAGTGAGGGCCCTACAGAAAGACATCCCTGCTCGGCAGCCCATATGGAGAGATAAATCACCTACATAACTTCCCAGATAATTCAAAACACCACCATCCCATTTCAAAGGAGATGGCAATGAGGAGGGACAAAACAGTCCCACTGCTGAGATAAACCTCAACTCTGTGGATGTGAAAATATTCACTCACAACATAACAGTCAAACTTCCCATTAATGCGGTTTGCAGCTGGCCACATGAGTCATGTACCTCAGAAAGAGCAGGAGAGATGTTACAGAGTGTCTTTCATCCTGTTGCTAAGAGATGACTTTGAAGAGACCCTCATTCTCTTCTCCCTTCTGTTATGATCAAGGTCTTGTTTATGGGCAAAAAGAAAGAGCAGCTTACATATAAGTAAAGACAAGAATTTATAGCTAATTGAAGTCTGAAGAGTATATTATTGCTAATTCAAATCAAATTGAGATAGAAAAGGGAAGAAGAATAATGCAGTTAAAACTTCGAAGTGGGGAAAGTTCCAATAATAATAATAATATTACTAGTACAATAAGAGAATCACAGAATTAACTGGGTTGGAAAAGTCCTCTGAGATCAAGTCCAACCTTTCACCGATCAACCTTGTCAGCTAGACCACGGCACTAAGTGCCGCATCCAGTTTCTTCTCAAATATCTCCAGAGATGGTGACTCCATCACCTCTCTGGGCAGCCCATCTCAAGTACCCAATCACTCTCTCTGTAAAGAACTTGTTCATGATGTCCAACCTAAACGTTCCCTGGCATAGCTTAAGACTGTGCCCTCTTGTCCTACTGGTCGCCTGGAGAACAGACTGATAACCACCTCACTACAACTTTCTTTCGGGCAGTTGTAGAGAGTCTGTAAGGTCTCCCTGAGCCTTCTCTTCTCACCCCCAGCTCCCTCAGCTGCTTCTCAGAGGACTTGTACTCCAGACCCTTCAACATCCTCATTGCCCTTCTTCGGGTACCATTTAGCACCTCAATATCCTTCTAAGCTGAGGGAGCCAGAACTGGACACAGTAACCAAAGTATGGCCTCACAAGTGCTGAGTACTGGTGAAGGGGAAGAATCACTTCTCTGGTTCTGCTGGCCACACTGTTGCTGATGTAGGCCAGGATGCCACTGGTCTTCTTGGCCTCCTGGGCACACTGCTGGTCGTGTTCAGTTTCCCGTCAATTGGTACCCCTATGTCCCTTTCTGCCTGGCTTCTCTCCAGCCACTCTACCCCCAGCCTGCAGAATGACATGGGGTTGTTGTGGCCAAAGTGCAGAACCTGACACTTGGACTTGTTAAATCCCATGATGTTGGATTCTGCCCATCTATCCAGCCTGTCCAAGTCCCTCTGGAGAGTCCTCCAACCCTCTAACAGATAAACACTTGCTGTTGACCTGGTGCCATCTGCAAACTTGCCAAGATGGCAAGTGGACTCAAACCCCTCTTCCAGATCATCAGTAAAGATATTACACAGGACTGGGCTCAAGACTGATCCCTGGGGCACACTGCTGGGGACTGGCCCCAACTGGATGTGACACCATTCACTACCACACTGGGCCCAGCCATCAGCCAGTTCGTAACCCAGTTAAGAACCAAGCCATGAGCTGCAGCTTTTCCTGGAGTTTTCTATGGGAGATGGAGTCAAAGTCTTTGCTGAAGTCCAGGTAGACTTGTGCTGGTTTGAATGTGGTCTTTTTTGCTGGCAGCTGGGGGGGCTAACTAGCAGAGGTAAAGCCAGCCAGTTCCTGGCTGGGCCCGCTGCCAGCCAAGGTCAGGCCAATCGGAGAGACAGAGGCACCTCTGTGATAACATATTTAAGACGGAAAAGGAAAAAGAAAGTGGTAACAGCAAGAAGATGGCTGGAGAGGAGCTGTGAGAGGTTTTAATAGCAATGCAGGCACCAAGGCCAGGTCTGAAGGAGCGGGAGGAGGTGTTTCAGGCATCTCCCTATTGCTTGTGGAATGGACCACGGTGAAGCAGACTGTCTGCCTGCAACCCATGGAGTAGGGATGCAGAAATCTGCCTGTGGCCATGGAGAGGGAGCCGATGCTGGAGCTGGAGGATGCTGGAGGAAGGTTGCAGACATGTTGGAGCCCACATTTGGAGCAGAGATCCTAGGAAAGATGTTGTAGCCCATGGAAGAGGAGTCCACGCTGTGTAGTAACTGTACCTGGTAGGATCTGTATGTCTGTGTGCTTTGGGATGGGGCTCACGAATGAAGCAGTGCAGCCAGTGCTTAAAGGACTGCACCCTGTGAAGTGACCCCTGGGCAGCAGAGTATGGAAGAGTTGGTGCCCCTGGGTTTGGACTCACACTGGGAAGGATCATGAAAGACTTTCTCTCGTGGGGGAAAGAGTACCCTGTGAAAGGCAGGGAAATGGCTTCCTACCCTGAACTGGTCAGAAAACACCAATTGCCTGGCTTTCCCCTACTCCTGTTCCCCCTTTGTCTCCTGGAGGAAAAAAGGGAATGTGGTATCTGTGTAAGAGAAGGAGGGGTGGGGGAAAGAAAGAGTGCCTGTAAGATGATACTTCTCATCTGTTAAGCTCTGATCTTGTTAGAAATAAATAAATCCTTTATATTCCCCACTTAGAGCTGGTTTTGCCGGTGACAAACCCCTTCGTTTTTTTTTTTCTTTTCCTCTCTTCTCCTATTTGTAATGGGGCGGCGAGCGGAAATGAAGTGGGAAGGTGGCTGTGGGTGAATCTCCGACATCCAGCCAGAGCCAAACCACAACAAGACTACATCCACAGACTTCCCCTCATCCACTAGGCAAGTCATCTGGTCATAAAATGAGATCAGGTTGGTCAGGCAGGACATACCCCTCCTAAATCCATGCTGGCTGGGTCTGATCCCCCATCCATCCTGTAGATGCCACATGATCACATGCAAGGTGGTCTGCTCCATAATGTTGTCGGGCATTGAGGTCAGACTATCAGGCCTGTAGTTTCGCTCTGCCTCTTCTCATGGATGGCCATCACATTGGCCAACTTCCAGTCATCTGGGACCTCTCTGGTTAGCCAGTGGTAATGGAGAGTGTCTTGATGAGCTTATCTGCCAGCTCCTTCATCACTCTAGAATGAATCCCCTCTGGTCTCATAGACTTCTGAGGATCCATGTGGCTCAGTAGGTCACTAACTGCTTCTTTCTGTATTACATGGCAGGGGACTTATTATGTTCCCTGCTCCTCCTACCAGTTCAGGAGGCTAGATGTCCAGAGGACAACCTGTCTTTTTATTGAAAACTGAGGCAAACAAGGTATTAAATACCTCAGCCTTTTCCTCATCTATGTTCCCCCATGTGTCCAACAAAAAATTGGGGGTTTCCTTGCCCTCCTTTTGTTATTAATGTATTTACAAGAACACTTTTTATTATCTTTTATGGAAGTTGCCAGGTAAAGTTCAAATTTTGCTTTCTCATCTCTAATTTTCTTTCTACATGCCCATACAACATTCTTAAACACTTTATTAGCTGTCTGCTCTTTTTTCTCAAGGTGATAAACTCTACTTTTTTCTCTAAGTTTGTTCAAAAGCTATCTGTCCAACCAGGCTGGTCATTTTCCCCAGTGGCTTACTTTTCGGCACACTGGGACAGTCTGCTCCTCCGCCTTCAAGATTTATTCCTTGAAGTACATCCACCCTTCCTGGACTCCTTTGTTTTTAACGGCTGTTTCCCAAGGTACTTTGAAGTAACCTCCTGAAGAGGCAAAAATCTGCTCTCTAGAAGTCCAGAGTAGATGTTATGTTGATACCCTTTCTTACTTCACTGAGTATTGAAAACTCCATCATTTTGTGGTCACAGTACCCTAGACAGCCTCTGACCACCACATCTCCCACCAACCCCTCTCTGTTTGTGAACAGCAGGACCCCCACCCGGGTAGCCTTGCTCACCAGATGCGAGAAGAAGCAGTCCTCCATACACTACAAGAATCTCCTAGGCTATCTCTTCTCCACTGTGTTGGGTTCCCAGGAAGCATCTGGCAGGTTCAAGCCTCCCAGAAGAACAAAGGCTGGTGATTTGTAGAATAATTCATCCATCATTTAATTCTGGTTGGGTGGTCTATTACAGCCTCCCACCAAGATGTTTGCTTTGTTGACAATATCCAGTAATATAAATACAACACACCTAATCCCACCTTGGGATTGTGGTCACCCTTCCATTTTTTCTCTAGGTCTTAAAGTCAGCATCTTCAGATATCAGAATTACTTAAAACTGTAAATCTTCAACTTCTAGTGTCCTTTGAGGGAATGTTATCACGCTGGTGCTCTAGGATCTACTTGAGGTCATTCTTCTGTCCTTTTAATTTTTCCAGTGTAGTACATCTAGCGCAAGTCCATATGTCTCTAGTTGAATGTTCACTGATGAAAGAGATTATCCAGACTTCGGAAGTTGTAGAGATTGGTAACTGTGAATAGAATAGCAGAGCAGGGAGCAGGGGAATATTTTGTTTTGTTTTGTTTTATTTTCTTTTGTTTTTTAATCTCCCACACCATCCTGCACCCAATGAAATTTTTGGTGCACAAGGACATATTTCAGAACCTTTCCTACCACTAGCACTATGCTGCCTAACTGGAATCAAAGGTTTGAATTATTTATGTCAAAGGCATGAGAAAAATCTTCTTTTAGATAATTCCCTCAACACTATGATTTTTTCATTTCAGTGGTTTGTAGTACACTGGGGATAGTAAGCAGCTGGAACTAGTTTACATGCACCCATTCATGTGAATTCTTTTCTAAAGAGGACTTTTATAGTAAGATCTCTTTTGCTGAAACCTTTAATGTCATTGTAACAGAAAGAGACAGAACACTACAGAAAGACATTTCTAATTGGATTTCCAGAGCTGTTGTGTGTGTGGTTGGCAGTTTTTCCTAGTCAGCACTCACAAAGCCACAGAAGTTCACAAGTTCTAGCTGGAGTTTCCTGTCTCAGTGGTCTGCTTTGTCTATGAAGAGCATACCCAAATCGGATGTTAAAGGAAGAATTCAGAAAAAACAAACCCAAAGCCAAACTATAGGGAGCCAGGAGATAGTGGAGAAGAAATCTGTCTTCATTTTAATCCCATACACATGCCCTGTGAGAGCTGTGGGCTCAGGTCAGTGCTCTGAACTGTGATGGCAGGTTCCCTCATCTCCGTTGAGCATTGTGAATTCCTGTGTAAGACTGACTGCCTTGGAAGATTTGGGGGACACTGACCTCAAACTCCTCTGGCTTTCCTTGAAGTGGGTCAAAGATACCTACATGTGTCCACTGTTCAGGTAGGGAATGCATGCACTTATTTTAAGAGGGATACTTTCCCAGAGATTTAAAGTTTAAACTTACAAAATTGTACAAGATCGTACAATTTTAATTCCACTGAGGCTAAAAAGTAGTATCCTCAGAGAGCCATGTCTAATGGCCTATCTTGGAATTACAAACCTTTAAGTCTGGCTTCTACACCAGGCTAAGAGGAAGAAAAGAGGAGTTTTGGAGTTGCTGATGGGTAGCCAGCTGAAAATGAGACAGAAGTGTGCCCATGTTGCCAAGAAGGCAAATGGCATCCCACCCTCTGTCAAAAATGGTGTGGTCAACAGGACTAAGATAGTTACAATAGCCACATGCAGAACTATAGGCTGGGGGCGGAGTGGCTGCAGGAGGATCAGGTGGAAAGGGACCTGGGAGTGCTGGTTGATAGAAAACTTAACATGAGGCAGCAGTGTGCCCAGGTGGCCAGAAAAGTTAATGGTATCCTGGCCTGCATCAGGAATAGTGTTGTCAGTCGGACTAGAGAAGTTATTCTCCCCCTGTATTCNACCTTACTGATTCTGTGATTCTGTGATTCTGTGATTGTCCCTCTGTAGTCAGCACTGATGAGGACACACCTTGAGTACTGGTGTTCAGCTCTGGGCCCCTCATTTCAAAAATAATATTGAAGTGCTGAAGAAAGCCCAGAGGAGGCCAACAGAGCTGGGGAAGGGTCTAGAAAATACATCCTGTAAGAAATGGCTGAGGGACTTGTGGAGGTTTAACCTGGAGAAAAAGAAGTTTATTGCTCTCTACAACTACCTGAAAGGAAAATGCAACCAGGTGGGGATCAGTCCCTTGTGTCATGTCTCAAGCCAAAAGATGAGAGGAAGTGGCCTTAAGTTATGCCAGGGAAGGTTAAGATTAGATATTAGGAAAAAAACATATTGCTGAACTGATGCTCAGCCTTTGGAGTAAGTTGCTCAGAGAGGTACTTCAGTCACCTCTGCAATTGTTCAAGAGGTGTCTGGATGTGCACTTGAAGGTATGTTCAGGGGTGATTATGGTGATGCTGGGTTGACAGTTGGACTCAATGACATTAAAGGTCTCTTCCAACTTTGATGGTGCTATGATTCTGTCATTCTCAGGACCCCTGTGCTATTCAGGCATTTGAGCTTGTTGCCAGCAGTGCTCTTTTCAGATAGAAAATTTTAGGGCCACCTCATGCCTCTCCTTCTCCTGAGGCTTTGGTCACAAGTCCCAGGAAATCTGAGTTGAAGTGCTCACCACAAGATTGGCAAGTCTGTCAGCAGAGAGCCTCTTGCTGAACTTTTCTAACCACATCACTTCTTGCCTTCCAGGCCTCTTTTATCAGAAATAATACCCCAAAAATCTCAGTTGCTGCTTGCAACACCAGATGTGACCTACACACTGTGCCAATTCAGTCCTTGTGGTATGTGTTACTGTAAGAACCTCACAAGGACAAGAGGCATTAATGGGTTCAAAGAGGGGTAAAGAAACTCATAGAGAACAGCTCCACAGGAGCANCCCGCCTCCCCACTCACACAGCCAGCCCCCTCCCCGCTCCCTCTGGCCCCACTCGCACAGCTCAGGGCGCCAGCCCCTGCCCTGCTCCCCCCTGTGCCGCTCGCACAGCTTGCGGCCCCGACTCTGGCTCCACTCACCCCCGCTCCGCTCACAGTGCCGGCCCCAGCCCCAGTCCCGGTCACTCGCATGGCGAGTGCACCCAGCTCCGGGTCCCCCACTGGAGCGACAAGCACAGCCAGACATCTGAAANTAGCAGGATGGCAACAGGTTAGGTAACAGGTTTGGCTAGGTTAGGTAATAGGTGATAGGTTGGACTTGATGACCTCTATGGTCTTTTCCAACCTTACTGATTCTGTGATTCTGTGATTCTGTGATTGTCCCTCTGTAGTCAGCACTGATGAGGACACACCTTGAGTACTGGTGTTCAGCTCTGGGCCCCTCATTTCAAAAATAATATTGAAGTGCTGAAGAAAGCCCAGAGGAGGCCAACAGAGCTGGGGAAGGGTCTAGAAAATACATCCTGTAAGAAATGGCTGAGGGACTTGTGGAGGTTTAACCTGGAGAAAAAGAAGTTTATTGCTCTCTACAACTACCTGAAAGGAAAATGCAACCAGGTGGGGATCAGTCCCTTGTGTCATGTCTCAAGCCAAAAGATGAGAGGAAGTGGCCTTAAGTTATGCCAGGGAAGGTTAAGATTAGATATTAGGAAAAAAACATATTGCTGAACTGATGCTCAGCCTTTGGAGTAAGTTGCTCAGAGAGGTACTTCAGTCACCTCTGCAATTGTTCAAGAGGTGTCTGGATGTGCACTTGAAGGTATGTTCAGGGGTGATTATGGTGATGCTGGGTTGACAGTTGGACTCAATGACATTAAAGGTCTCTTCCAACTTTGATGGTGCTATGATTCTGTCATTCTCAGGACCCCTGTGCTATTCAGGCATTTGAGCTTGTTGCCAGCAGTGCTCTTTTCAGATAGAAAATTTTAGGGCCACCTCATGCCTCTCCTTCTCCTGAGGCTTTGGTCACAAGTCCCAGGAAATCTGAGTTGAAGTGCTCACCACAAGATTGGCAAGTCTGTCAGCAGAGAGCCTCTTGCTGAACTTTTCTAACCACATCACTTCTTGCCTTCCAGGCCTCTTTTATCAGAAATAATACCCCAAAAATCTCAGTTGCTGCTTGCAACACCAGATGTGACCTACACACTGTGCCAATTCAGTCCTTGTGGTATGTGTTACTGTAAGAACCTCACAAGGACAAGAGGCATTAATGGGTTCAAAGAGGGGTAAAGAAACTCATAGAGAACAGCTCCACAGGAGCAACAGCTCAGGAAGCTGGGAAATGTCTGGTTGCTGTAGGACAGATGGTGGAGTAGGACTCATGAATGATGAGGTATGCCCAGTGTATATAACACAGTAGTGGCTGCATGGGGATTAAGAGTTCGAGAGAGCAGAGCTTTGGGCTCACGCAAACAAACTGTTAAAGGTATTGAATCTTTAGGTTTGTGTGGTCACAAGCCACACAGTTTTGGGCACTGTAAATGCCAGTATTTGGTATTCATCTGCTTTGAGATCTGACCCTGGGTCTTCAGTCTACTGACTCATCTCTGTACAAATTTGTTCCTTTCTGCACAGAGAACAGAGACCTTCACTGAGGCAACAGCAGCTCCCATGTCAGTGTGGGACCATCTCAGGACTCCTGTGTCAAGGAGCCTGGCAATAGCTCTTCTTATACAGTGATCTTTCACATAGTCGTGGTCCGTAATTTGTGGGGTCCCATACTCGCTGTTGATTTTCCAGTGNAAGCTGCATCTTACTTGTGGTTATTTTAGAAAAGGTACCACACAGGCTGAAACCATAGCTGCACTCAGTTTGGGTCCACGGGCTGGCAAGGGTAGCATCCCCCTCCTTGCCAGCTACTACAGCTACCCTCCCCTCCACCTCCCTCCAGAAACTCCTGCAGCAGTGCCTGCCTGGCTCTGCCCTCTCTCGTACAACTACTGACAGTGCTACCCTCCGCTTTTTCCTCTCCTCCCTAATGGTGCCTGCATAATCCCATTTACCTGTAAAAACCCAGATGTCAGAGGACTGGGAGGGTCATCCAAAAATGGCCAAGACTTCCCTTCTTGGCATATGCCTGTGTCAAGCACAACAGACTCCATAACCATCCTTCCCTCCCCAGGGATCAGCTAGGTGGTTATCATCTTTAGGGAGGCATCTCTGAAGAGCAGCAAGCTGAAACCCTTCCTCTGGTTTTGGCTCTCTACTCTTTTTCCCCTTCACTGAGGACAGATTGTTCTGGTTTTTGTTGCAGAAAGCTGCCGACTGTTCTTGTTCTTTTTTCCTTACTTCCTTCACTTTGCAATTATTAAGGACAGCTTTTTAGCATCAAAAAGTATTCAATCCCACTAAATGCTAGGCCCATTTAACAGTTTTCTTCTGTGCATGAGAGAGAGAGAGGGTTGAGCACAGAAATTTCTCATGCCTGTCAAACTTCCATTGCATTGTTTTACTGTGGTTGACAGAAACTTGCCAATATTTTGAGAAATGTAAAAGAATAAAAGAAAACCCCTAATTCCCACAACATTGTTTTTTCCACTTGGCCACCTTAAAGTTTCATTATTTCAAGGCACAGGATAAAAATAAGCAATTTTTTGTCAATATTAGCTGCTGAACTTCTTAAAAAGATGAAGTATCTGATGTTTTTATTTTCCATTCTTCAACTGAAAACAGACTTGTGGGAGATTTTCAAGAAAACTAAAAATTCTAATTAACTGCCTCTTTTCCTGGAATGCTCCTGGTCACAAATAACCTTCAAAAACTTGTGAAGTGACCTACGGAGGTGAAAAAGCAGGTAAAGGGAAAAGTTAGGAATGCTGTAGGTATGTAACCAAGCAGAGCAATCCATATCCAGGCACTGCTGGCAGTGTGCACTCTTTGGGCTAGAAAGGATTTTGCCAAGAGCGATGAGCTCAGGGACACTGCTGCAGGGTCAGACTGATGTGGACGGACTGGGCTGGATCTCTGTAACAAGCAAGTCTGGGAACTGGACTGAGCAGGTAGGTGGGTGGTGAACACCTGGTTCAGTAGCAGGTGCACATTCTGCATGTGCCAACTGGTCTTTGGTCTGGAAAGCAGACAATTAATTTCAGCTGGATAACTACAAACCACACAGTGTAAACTAACTATGGCAAAACACCCAAAGCCACTTATTTTGAGACTCTTCTTACAATACTTACAAGACATTTCTTATACCTTCCCTCCTACCCAAATTCAACAAGAAATCTGAACTTTTGGAAACTCAAATTGGTAAGTTCTCAATCTATGTCATGAATTTATAGATCTTGCTAGACCTCATAGTGTATTTTTCTTAGTAGATTCAGTCCAGTGCTGAAACACAAACTGAGCAGAGAGTTCAGGCTGTTCAGGCAAAACCAAAATTCAAATAGTTATATATTCAGAGCTCTCTAGTAAATAAGGAGGAAAAATTTCAGAGTTCCGATGAAATCTCTCCCTCCTTTATGACAAATTCTGAATTCACTGAACGCTGCTTACAGCTATGTGTACAGTAACAGAGCAGGTACAATCAAATACACTTCATCACAACCTGGTGTAACCTGAGACACTTGAAATCATAGTAATAATTTTTCAGACTGGTAACTCATTAACCAGGTCAGACATGGTACAATCTAGTTTTCAGAAGAGTATATGGAAGGTAGACTAAACATCCATGTTTGTCTGTATATGCCTCAGCTCACTGGTAGGGGGCAGGAAAGGCAGTAGAAGGCTTCTGAGTATCCAGTTGTTATGTTCACTTATGTTTTTGCTTCCAAAAACCCATCCTTGTTGTTTCCAATCCAAATGCACTCTTTTGAAAGTCAATGCCAATTCTGGATCTGAAATTCTTCAGAATTTGTTGTTGTTCAGTGAAAACAATTTCTCCAGTCTTTAGTGCCTCTGTTGTGCCTTTGCAGAGTGTGAGGGCGGGTACCAGGAGCTCAGAATGTTCCTAGGGTCTTATCTCTTCTGCATTCCTGGGCGTCTCTGCAGATCAATATACAAAACAAAGATAGTGGACAGCGGGATGTTACATTTTCACGAGGTCAATATTTCTGAATCAGTAAATGATCAAATAAGCCTTGTTTCCTTCTTCTGCATTAATGTGGAATCAGCCGCCAGATGAGAGATTTAAATAATATTTTCAGTCTTGCACAAGCTGCTGTTCAGTACCAGGAAGTACCTGTTGATGAAAGATAAGGAGCCTGCCAGGATGCAAGTGGTAGTACTTTAGCAATTACCTAAAATAATCTTTTGCTTTTGCCAGGAAACAATGCACTTTTTCATTCTTGCTCAGTGTTTTATCTGTGGCCAGAACTGGGCTTGTCCTCCATTTCCCATGTAGTCTCACACTGACTTTTACATGGTGCTATTGCCATCAGCTTGATCCTCTGTTCTCAACTTGCTGCTGCCTGAGAGGGCCAGGGAACATGACATAGGCTATTTCTTACACTTAAGGAGTTCATCAAAACCTTGATTCCTTATCCAGGTGTTAAATTATCTCACTAACAATGTTTGTGACCTTCTGCAGACAGAGCTGTTAATACCTGTGTCTAGGCACTCCTCATATGAGTGTTTAACCTTTCCAGTTTTCTTCTTGCTGCGCATGAATGCAAACTCAGTGTCTCCCCAGAGGTTCTAGCCACCAGCGGCTCTACAAAGTAGCAATTTATCAGCAGGAAAAACATATATGTTGGTGAGTTGTTTTTTGTGAGGCATAATTGACAGTCTCTTACATTCTATGTGCTATGTTTTGAATAGAAGATTGAGCCAGTGAGTTTTTTCAACTATATAAACCATGAAAGCAGAGAAATATGTTATAAAAACATAGCCATGTTCAAGTCTGGCATGGCAACAGTTGTACCTGGGCTTCTCTCTCAGAAAGGGACGGCAAAAGGTGTTTCCCACTCACCTCTATCCCCCAGCCCATGTGGGCATTTAACCTCACAGATTCACAGAATATTCTCAGTTGGAAGGGACCCACAAAGATCATCAAGTCCAACTCTTAAACAGCACCACTGCCTCCCTGGCAGGAATCAAACCCTCCAGTCTCCCACATGAGAGGCGGGGACACTCACCACTGTATTAATGTGGATCTCCTTTTAAAAGAGACAAAATAAAAAGACTCCCTAAACCCCACTGCAATCACCCAGGGAGCCAGTGTAACTGCAGATACAGCCTCCAGTGTCACCCTGGAGACCAGCTGGTAAACTCCAGGCTTCCCAAAAAAGGGGGGCCAAGGCTGCTGGGTGTGTAAACAAGTGAAACGTAAGTATGATTTGCTGTGAGGCCGCAGCCCACTATTCCCTAGACTTTTTGCCTGAGCCTAGCAGCGCAGAAGCAGGTGTGGCACGACACCATCCCAGTGCCCTGAACACCTACCTGGTCCTCGGTAAAAACCTCAAGTTCAGGATAACATTGCAGGTAAATTACTTTTTCTCCTGTTCACTACTTCACAGTGAGTAAGTTTCACTGATCAACCAGGACTTTTTTTTAATATCCATATAGCATTTTATATACATTTTTATGTGTATGTATGTATGTCTGCAAAATAGCAAGAGCAGTAATGTCCATCTGCCTGAAGGTTGAAGATGGATGATGCTGGGGATGGTTGAGAGAGAGGGGGGTCAAGTGGGGGTGGGAAGCTAGATTTTTAAAGAGGTAGCCAAACACTCCTGTGGTTTTCACGCTTTTAATAATTGAATGAAATTATAAGGAGTAAACTGAAAATGTGCAATTGGTTTAGGTCACTTAACCTATTCCCAGATCATGACATGAGCAGTGTTCAGCTCATGTCTTTGGCAAGGAGAGGGGCTTTCATGAGCCCAGGGTAATCCAGAGGCAAGTATGGGACTCTGCCTATCATGCTATGGTGATTTTCAGGATATTCATAGGAAGCTCCTTTGGCTTAGCTGAAGGATAACATTTAAATGAATGGTACAGAGCTTAGACTGACTAAACTCGTTCCAGACTTAATCCTCAGGCACGGGGGAATGTAAAAGGATCTGGTTGCTGAACAGGCTAAGATTTTTCTCGTAAAATACAGCCCAAAATTTAAGGTTTTGCATTTGTTTGGAATAAATACACTCATTTCTGTGCAGCCTGCACAACACAACATTGCCCATAGAAACAAACAATGCTGACTGCGTGGGTTATTGTTGATTGCTCATAGCCTAGGCTGTTAATTAAAACAGAACTCTCTAGCATTCAAAACTAAAATAAATACGGCTGGTTAATTTCACTGATAATCTTGGATAAGATATAAGAATTAAAAGCATGTGCAGCTTTGGTTATGACCTTTTCTTGTTGTATTATTTGTTTTAATATGTAACACATTTGTACTGTGTACAGAGAATTGTTATATTCATCAAACCCATTGCATCTTTAATTACTTATCCAAAAGGGGGAAAAACCAAAATGAAAGAGGAGAAACGAGCTTATGAATTACTGTGATTTCTCTCTCCTTGTACTGATTTTTCTTACCATGCAGCCCAAGAAGGGTTTATCTCTAGCTTAAACTTTCAGCAAACAGAAATGGGAAAGTGGTAAAAGTGGTTCTATGAACCAGGGGGTCTATGTGGTTTTCTGTGTTTACTGGAGGTATGCGGTGGTGCATTCCCCTACTTTTCTCCCCAGCCCCTGCCTCGCTCCCCCCGCCCCAACCCCACCGACCCGGGCAGCTCTAAGATGTTGATGGTGATGTGAAAGTATTTATTATTAGTAGTTTTAACCATGATACATAGGGAAAAAAATAGGGATATCTCTACTTTAGTTGGTTTTTAGTGGCATTAGGGGTATTATTGGAATGTTCTGACCCACTACAGAAGGAACATTGGAAAAAAAAATGAAAAATTCAAGCAGAACAGCAGAATTATCTGACATCTGGAAATTCATTTTTTATCGGGAGTCCTGAGCTCTACCTAACTATTTAGACAAAATGGTTTTAAAAGTGACCTTCAAGTGCTTGTATCTGGACAAATTTTTAGAACGTAGCTCTTTAGTCTTGTAGAAAAAAAGTAAAAGAGCATCTAATAATGGGAGAAATTAACTAGAAACAAAGCACTCTTAAAAAGGAAAATAATTCAATACGAGAACAATTTAGCCTGGAGACGGTGAGTTCTCAGCTAGAAATAGTGGTAGATGTGGAGGCAAACTTTTACTTACTGCAGAGATAACAGAGGATTGGCCAGTTTCAGTGGCTTTTATTGAGGTACAGGAGATCATAATAGATATCAAATCAGATTATTCCTCCTTAGCCTCCATTCATGAATCTTGCTGCAATGATTATTTGATGTACTTTGCATTATACTGGAAATTACTCCATAAAACTAAGGCAAAGAGATGGTACAGTTTTTCATCATGTGTGTTAGTGTAGATTCTTGCAGCGTGCAGTGCAGTTGAATTATGTCCTCCTATAAATACATAGAAATGCATAACCTCATGTAGTGGCACACTGTACAGTGCTATGCATGCATTATTCACTCTGTCTATACATGCATTGTCATTTTATATAAGCTATAGTACATAATTTTATAGTGTAAATATGGTTTACAATGTGTTTATGTAACCTCACTGTATTTTATATTCTTTACAGCTAAAAATTTCCTCTTAAGGAAAGGTCATTGTTTGCAGAAAACATTTTTGGCTGCTGATCTCACATAGCTGTAAGGTCTTTCTGGTCACTGGTTAATGAGTTCCTGGAAGAACTTTGCTTGTTCTGTCTGAAGCAAAGACCAAAATGGTCTCTATTCTACCTCTCTGAACCTCTACTATAACCTAGTACTGAAACCAATTGGGGTGTAGAAAACTATTTTATTTTTCTGTTTTCCCAAGCTCATTTGAAGTCATCTAAAGAGATTATAAAATTCAGCAAACGTGACAGCCCATGCTCTGCAGACAGGAGTGGAGTAGTTAAAATGAAACAGCTTGATTCTTTCAATTCACACTTCTGTATCTGCAATGACAAAGGGATTGAAAGTGGTATTGCATTAAATGCCTTACAGGGCTGGCCATCTTCAGCTCCTCATCCCAACATTGCCTCAGCAATGCTCTCTGGGTCTAGAACTGTGCTGTAACTCAGCCCAGTCCTTCTGTGGCTCTTTTGTTCCCTGATCCCATGATGCTTTGAATGCAGTAAAATATTTTATGAGCTGGTCTGCAGATCCAGCAGTCAGGCTCGGGAGCAGCAGTCTTAGCCCTCGGCATGTACCTAGGGGCCAGGATTCAATATGGGCCTAATATACTGGCATGGGCATGAGCAGCCCTACTGGTTTTAACACTAGGCACAAATAATCCCTGTGGGAGAAGGGATTAGCTAGTCTCTGCTCGCCCAGGTATGCTTCTCTTGGGGGTGCTATTGCATCATTGCAGATTCACACGCTGGGTTGCCCACTTTGTTCCACTGCCTTCCTCTGAGGGAAGCTGGAAGGTTTATGTAACTTGGCAGAGTCTGGAATCCTGAGGTTCTAAATGCTGTACAGTCTTAAGGTACTAATTTGTTCTGCAGTTGTGTTAATAAAGCAGTAGGTGTCATCTGTAGATGATTGCTGTTCCTCAGACATCAAAGGGAGAAAACTCTGCTTTCGAGAATTAGGACCTTAGTGGAACAGAAGTGATTTTCAAGCAAAGTTCCTCACTCAGGACAATTTTTCTATTTGTGTAGTCATATGCTAACTGCAAACCTCGCCAGGTGGGAGAGGAGGCTTGACAGGAATGCTGGGAATATGGAGGCAGACACATTCTCTTGAATACATCCAGCAATTTTCACTGTATTCTCACACTATAAGTAGAAAATTTCTACTCACCCTGTCATATCTGATCACAGGGTGGTTGACTGAGCTGTCCTTTCATGATCTGTGGACAATTTCCGTTTCTGGTAGAAGGAGATAAAGAAAAGGAAATACATAGTATGTCAAAATGAGTATTCATGAAAGAGTTGCCACCACCACTTTGAAGATGAGGGATTTGGGATGCTCCATGTAGTAACGCAGGTTTCAGCACTATGCCTGAATGTGAATCCATGCCAAATAACGGCTTTAGTCTTCCAGATGCCAGGCACAGCAAGACACGACCGAGACATGGCACTCCAGGCCAGAAGAAACCTGTCCAAAACTACTGACCCTGTAGAAAAACTTCGCCTACTGTGTTTAGCAAGGGGATCTGCTGGCATTAAAGGACTTGGGAGGTGAGTCTAAGAAGTCAAATTAATTATTCAGCCCAACAGTTTTAGCTGCTAGAGGCTCACAGGCTGAATATGGACCAAAATCTGAGTTTCCTGGTTCCAATGCAAATGATGCAACCTGCAGAGCCTGGCCTTGGGGCCCATGGGTTTTGGGGCACAGGACTGGCCTCCTCACCAGTTGAAGGCATGAGGACTGTGAATTCCTCATGGGAAAGTGCTTCTCTGTGATCCACAACAACTCCTGCCAGGGAGAGAAGGGGAACATAAACCATACATTTCTCTTTGGTGTTTTCTAAAGTTAATTTAAGTATCTCAGTCCCGGGGATTTTGTGCTTCCTTCCCTTCAGAGTGTGATTTCCTTGTGTGTAATGGTCTCTTATCTGTCTCATTTACATCACCCTGAAACCCCTCCCAGGCCCTATAAACCACAAAAGGATCCAAGTGGTGACCAACTTAAACTTCATCTAAATGCCCAGTTGGAAGAGAGCAGAGGGCTATGATGAACAGGAACACCATGGCAGCTCTTCCCTCATTTAACTTCAGACATAATAATCAGGCACCCAATCAAAACAAGTCATCTCTGCTGCCAATAAGTGTGAGGGTTTTTTTAGTTGGGGGTTGAACAAGGGGCAAAAGTTATCTCAGTAAGGTGACTCTGTAGTCAAGCACTGTGCTAAACCACTGCAGCGTTCTTCGTGTTAACCTATGCATTTTCCTCAAATTTCCTATTTTCCACAGAGTGTTTCGGATCATGGATGATAACAACAGCAAAACTCTTGATTTTGAAGAGTTTGTGAAAGGATTGAATGATTATGCTGTAACGTTAGACAAGGAAGAAGCACAAAAGATTTTCCAAAGATTTGATAAAGATGGCAGTGGAACAATCAACTTTGATGAATTTCTTGTCAAACTGAGAGTAAGTCTGAGAATTTATGTTAATACTGCATTAAATGGAGAAAAATATAATAGAACAAAACAAAATAGAATAGAATATTTTTGAATTAATTTTGGGGATTTTTTTCAATGAATTGCAGCCTTGATTGAATTGCCTAAATTCCTGTTGCAGTCCAGGTACCTATGTGGATCAGCCCATTAATCTCACATTTTTACTTGTCATTTTATGATGCATCTCTTTAAAACCTGAACTAATCCATGTGAGAGTTTCTCTAATCAATCACAGTGCGAATGATTTTGGTTGAAGTCTCTTTGCTCTGCTGAATCCTAAGCAATTAAGATGGAAAATATTAGTGCTTAGAGTAATTAGTAATTTCTTCTTAGAAATATTTAAAATGGGCAGAGCAGAAAGTGTTCTAGGTAGCATTTCCCCTCTTACTGTTCATTTACTTTTGTATTGGCAGACACTGAATAGTCTCAATTGCATTGCATCTTTATGATGATATATTGCCCTTGCTAGATCATGGACAGTGTAAACTGTGAGCAGTTGTCCAATATACCTTGAAATAGTTCTACTCCTGTCAAGAGCAGGTACTTGAATCTGGAACTAGGCAAGTAGTTGGAAAAACCAAAATGATTCTGTTATTATTTCTTTACAGCCTCCCATGTCAAATGCCAGAAAAGAAGTTGTCATGCAGATATTTAGAAAGTTAGACAAGACTGGAGATGGTGTCATAACAATTGAAGACTTACGAGTGGTGTTTAATGCAAAATACCACTCAAAATATTTAAATGGAGACTGGACGGAGGATCAGGTTTTCAAGGCCTTCCTGGACAATTTTGATTCCCCTTATGACAAGGACAGCAAGGTAAAACACCTAATGTCAAGCCATGAAATCACCATCTGACTCAGGATTTGACGTATATTATTGAATATAGGAGCAATTGCAGTGCCACACATGCATTTGCATCACATTTATATGAAAAAGTAAAGTAGATCTGTAATGTGTGCATAGCACTGCTGGTACAGTGTGCTTGCACATTCTGAGGCAAAGGGCCTCTGCAAGAGGTGCAAGAGATTGCATTACCAGTCTTGTAGCCTGAATACTGTAATTTCATAGATTAGTCTGTCTTCACACTACCCCACAGAACTGCTGATTTTCAAGATCCACATAAACTGAGCATTTTTCATATCTTAGGAGAGTCAATGCTAGGATCCACTTAACAAACAGCTTCTCTAATGTTACATATATTCTTTACAGTTAGTTCTTCTCCAGTGTAATTACTGGGAGATTTGGCTCATAAATTAGTCCATAAAAGAGATAGATTTATCTACAGTCAGAGGAAGGACGAGGTTGGGGATGCTGCCACCAGCTGTGTAGCCTGAGGAGCCATGAGCTGGGACAGAGCAGCAAGACCTTCCTGCCCTCTGCCCAAACTCCCTGGTGCAGGTGCAAAGCCTGGGTACCTTCTGTGACGAATTTCTTGTGCATCTGCTTTGCAACCATCTCTGAGCCAAACCTACTTAGTTTTCTTTTGTTATGTGTCTGTAAACTTCTTTTGTCTGAACTCGAATCTGTCTGACCAGCTCAGAGCAATCCTAAACCTCCATGGTTCACATGGTGGTACAGTTGGGTCTCCTATATCGCGCACCAGTGGTCATAATTTGGACCCGCATTGCCTGACTTCTGCATTGAATGGCAGCCGCCCCGGCTCCCGTGCACCCCACCCCGTGACCACCACCGCCCCAACCGCCATCCCCGCTGCCGTCACCTGCACCCCCGCCGCCGCCTGTGCTGCCCCTGCTGCTGCCTGAGCCCCCACCATCGCCCAGGACGCCACCCTCGCCCTGGCCGCCACCACCACCACGGCGGCAAGTCGCGCATGCACAGTTGAGAAACGAGTCTCCTATATCACTAAAAAATCATGCCGCTAAGATCTGAATACACAATAAGGGGGGGCGTGAAGTGCAAGAGGGCCGACTGTATTTCCAGTCTGATCAATCAGTAATAACAAACTAGATAATGTTTTATCACCACTTTGTGGAATGGCTTGAACACTTTCCACTCTTGAGGCTGCACTCATGTATTCGTGTTTGCATGACACTGCTGATTCTTACCTGTCTAATCACTGGCTGTTAAACCCAAATCCTCCACTTGCTGTTTTCAGCTCCCAGGCTCTCACTTGTAGAGAGGTAATCGATTTTATTTTTCTTGGGCATGACTTTGCACTTAGTAGAGCTGAAAGGATGTTGAGCTGCTTGAGAGAGTCCAGAGAAGGGCAACGAGGATGGTGAAGGGACTGGAGGGTAGGCCCTATGGGGAGCGACTACGGGAACTGGGGTTGTTCAGTCTGGAGAAGAGGAGGCTCAGAGGTGACCTCATTGCTGTTTACAACCACCTGACAGGAGGTNTCATCCCTTTTACTCTTGTACTATCCTCAGAGGTACCAGTTGTATGCCAGGTGTCCCCTCCCTTCTCTGCAGCAGTGATAATAGCTAGCAATTCTGAAACAGAATCTTTTTGCTCTTTGTGCTGGGGTCATCCATGGGCACATTAAATGAGCCGCAAAAGTGATCCTTGATGACTTCAGTGCTTTGTTACTCTGAACACCCAGCTCTTGTTCAGCAATCCTGGTGTTAGCTCACCTGATTGCTGTTTGTTCTGAGAACTGACTGTGCCTGAATCAAAAGACGCTAATGATATTGAATACCTAAAATGTTTTTAGCAGAAATGCCTCAAGGTTAAGCAATTGCTAGAAAGGTCCCCTTCACTGTGGTCTTGCTGAGTGCAGGACTGCCTATTTCAGTTGACCCTGAAATAGGCAGGGTCAACAAGGCTTGTAATCAACTCTAGATAGTAGGATATTCTACAGTGATCACTTCTCCCTGTTGCCATGTTTTTTTTAGCTCTCAGTCACACAATACAATCAAAGCAAATACAGTATCATAGAATCGTAGAATATCCTGAATTGGAAGGGACCCATTAGAATCATTGAATCCAACTTCTGGCCCTCTGCAGGATGTCCCAGCAATCACACTCTGCGGCTGAGAGCATTGTCCAAACCCTTCCTGGACTTCTTCAGGGTTGGGGCTATGATATTTTTCTGGGGAGCCTGTTTCAGCACCCAGCCACCCTGTGGCTGAAAAACCTTTTCCTGATGTCTGACCTAAATCTCCGCTGACTCAGCTTCAGGCCAGTCCCTCGAGTCCTGTCACTGGTCACCACAGAGAAGAGATCAGTGCCTACCTCTCCACTTCCCCTCACAAGGAAGTTATTACTGCAATGAAGTCTCCCCTCAGTCTCCCCTTCTCCAGGCTGAACAGATCAAGTCACCTCAGCTGCTTCTCATAAGGCTTCCCCTGAAGGCCCTTCACAACCCTCATGGCCTTCTTTTGGACACTGTCTAATAGTTTAATGTCTCTTTTATATTGTTTTACGTTTTTCTATCTGTTGTTTATTCAAAGAATGGGCTATGTGGTTCAAGAGTTAAGACATCACAAGAGAAATGCACTGTTTCTATCTGCTATATTTTTTATATTTTCTTTTAATGGTTATTTCAAAATTGTTCTACCTCAAAATACCTATAAAAGATATTCAAAACTCTTAGGTATTTGAAAGAATATTTGCTTAACTGAGACTTGTTTAGAGCCATGACATTTTCTCTATGAGTGTAGATATAAAGTTCCAAGCTCTCTCTGTTGCATCAGAAAATCCATCCACTTTAATTAATAATAGTGCAAAGAACTAGATTATATCATCCCTGGAAAAAATACATTAAAACATTTGTCTTCTTAGGCAGCAGTGATTTTAACTTCAATTCCTGGCAATGTTAGTGACCTTCACATGTTTCATTTCCATTCATGTGTTCTGCAGGAAAAGAGCTCTTGTTTCTAGAAAAGAAATGAACATAAGCAAATTTTCTGTGTTCCCGTTCTTTCTCTTGGATTCACGCAGAATCACAGAATATTCTGAATTGTAAGCGACCCACAAGGATCATCGAGTCCAGGTCCTAAGCGAATGCCCGTACAGGGATTGAACCCACAGCCCTGGTGCTAATCTCAGGGTCATGTCATCATAATTTTTTAATATTTTTTTTTTAAATAACCTAACTCCCCATCCCGTCATCCCATTATCTAGACCATGTCAATGAGTTCCTCATTGAGTCTCTTCTTAAACACCTCCAGGGATGGCGATTCCACCACCTCCCTGGGCAGACCATTCCAATGAGCGATCACTCTCTCTGTGAAAAACCACTTCCTAACATCCTGTCTAAACCTCCCTTGGCATAGTTTGAGGCCATGTCCTCTTGTTCTGGTGTCGTCAGCCTGAAAGAAGAGATTCACACCCACCTGGCTGCAACCTCCTGTCAGGTNTCCACCCTGCACATCTGTCCCTTTCCTCCCTGCATCCCTGGCATGTTTTTCTTTTCTGAGATGAGCTACTTCTTTCTCTTCAGAAATCTGCAGTAGGACCCTGTGGCTCCTGAATATATTCTCTCTTCCAGTGTTATCTACAGTTCTGTTCAACAGAAGATGCAACAGAAGGGAACCAGAATATGCTGGAAGTGTAGTGGCCTTGAGCAGGCCTTGAGAAGTGTACCCCAGTCACATAGCCCTTTCACTCATAGAACTGCAGTATCTCTTGGCCTCTTGGGTCTCACCTGTGGGATGAAGCAAGTGCTTATCCTGTGGCTGGGAACATTAAAATTCCCAGTGCTAGGAGGCTAGAAGGAGAAACAAACCAAGAAGGGAAGACATGGACCAGAATTAAAGCCCTGTTTTCTTCCTGACTCACAACTAAACATAGAGGCATTTTTCCTCTGCATGCCTTGCTTCAAGCCCCTGTGAGCCTGCTTACAGAATTCCACTCCCTTGCCCCTGCTGTACTGTGAGATCATTTTACTAATATTTTATTTTAAAGGGGATATGTGTATTACAGTATTTTATTCTCTCTGTTCTTGAAGCATTTGCTGGCCTGATAATTGTTTTCTGTACATGTCTACAATGAAAGTTGCTTACTACTTTCTTGTATTTACAGTGGTATATGATCAAGCTATGACTTCTGGGAAGTAAAGAATTTGTAACTTTCTTGTCTTGTCGTCTTCTGTTTCTGATGTTCAGAAATACTGGCAATCTATCTTCCCAGTCACATCTTCTCACGAGTTAATACATATGTACCTGGTTTTCTTTTTGAATTTTTTCCATTTTCTCCCGGAGTGAGAGCACAGTAGTGTGGCACAGCTCTCCCCGCACCCTGGCCCCCCTCACTGCCACCAGAGTGCTGCCAGCCACAGAAGCACATGGCTGGCTGGCAATGCACACTCCTGGGAGCCTGTGAGTGGCAGCCCTGTCATCTCTCAGCAAGCAGATGAAAGACCTACCGAAGACACACCAAGGTAAAGCTCATGTGCTTACCATGGTGGAAGCCCACCCTGAGCCCAAATAGACAAGCCTTGTGGTGACATGGTACACCTGAGCGAATTGAGTCTGATAATGGGACTCACTTCACCTAGTGGCTGCCTGAGCAAGGGAGCACGGCACTGAGAGTGGGTCTTCCATAGTCCTTACCATGCACCAGCCTCCGGTAAGGTTGAGAGACATAATGAGCTTCTGAAAACCACCTTGAAAGCACCGGGGGATGGGGCTTTAAAGAAGTGGGACCAACATCTTGCTGCGGCCACCTGGTTTGTTAACACCTGAGGTTCTACCAACCGAGCTGGCCCTGCCCAGTCTGAACCCCTCCACACAACAGATGGCAATAGGGTCCCAATGACCCATCTGAGGGGGCTGTTGGGGAAAGCTGTNGCTGTCTGGGTTAATTCTGCCTCTGGCAAAGACAAACCCATTCATAGGGTTGTTTTCTCTCAAGGCCCCGGTTGCACATAGCGAGTGATGGAAGAGAGCAGAGAAACAAGGTGCGTGCCCCAGGGAAACCTGACCCCTGCCTAACACGCATACAGAGTAGTTTATTTGCATTCATGTTAACAGATGTATGAGTGTATTTTGTTCTGGTAAGGAGTTGAACTGGAAAAGGTTCAAGGGTGGATAATGTCATGGGTTAATACATATGTACCTGGTTTTCTTTTTGAATTTTTTCCATTATCTCCTGGGGTGAGAGCACAGTAGTGCTGTGAGCCACAGGAGCGCATGGCCGGCCGCCAGTGCAGACTCCTGGGAGCCTGGGAGTGGCGGCGTCGCCCTTGTCATCTCTCAGGGTGAGCGCGGGCTGGAGGCCGGTGCCAGTGACATGGAGCAGAATGGCACAGCAGACAGTTCCCAGCTTGCCATGACAGCATGGCACACAGCTGCAGCAGCACACCCACCCAGTTCCCCACTTGAGCTGGCAGCAGCCAAGTGGAGGCAGCAGGAGGCTGCCATGATGATGAAGTGGACCACCAGTTCTTCCAGAGTTAGTGGAAGACAGACAAGGTCGGCGCCTCGGAGTGCTACCCCATTGGACAAGAGAGGACACTACCGGGGGAGGGACTGAGGAAACTGTTAAAAAGCTACAGCATGAGAGAGACTAGCTCTCTTGCCCTTGTTTTCCCAACCAGGAATCATCTGCTGAGCCGGCTCCTACTTTTTGCTGCTGCCGCTACTGTTTTCTCCCAGTTAAATCCGTGGAACATCGGTATCATTCATTACCCCTTGCTGACGCCTGTCCTTCCCTGATGATAGCCAGTGGACATCGCTACCCTTTTGATCTGTATTTTGTTGTTGTTGGGATTTTCTTTTGGGTATTGGTGTTCTCATGAGGGTCAGCGTCTGAGGGATTCCATCGCATTGGGGGTGGGGCCCGTCACATGTTGGCAGGGGGAGTCTCAGCTCTTAGCCTGTGTTCAAACACTGAAGTCCTGCGTGCTTGCTGCACTAGTCCTGCACAAACCTTGTTTTCGTTTTGTCCAGTCATGATCTCAGTATAAGCAACAGCTACTTGAAGCTCCTTAGAGAAGGCTAGGCAAGCTCAATTACTTTCTTTGACCTGTAAGCCTCCAGAAACCTGTCAGAAGCTGGCTGACACTGGAAACTGGTGGGAAAATTCTCTTTATGATTGCCATTGATCATAAGAGGAGCCTTTACTTGCTGCAATGCTACTGAAGTGCCAAATATGAAAAATACTCCTTACTGTCTAATAATAGAGGTTGTACATGTTTTGGCAGCTTCAGCAGAATCCATTTATTTCTCTTTTGTTAACTGATTTCACAACATGGTGTCATATCATCTGTCTTCTCTGTTTCAAATAAACATAAAGTAATGTGGATGAGCTATGGAAGTCACAATATGAAAAAAACATTTCCTTTTGACACACTGTCTCATGTCTCCAGACCCCACAGAGATCTGACACGCTGATATTTAATCAAGTGAAATGGAGGTTTTAATCTGAATAACTGCAACCAATTCATTTTTGAGAACCAACACCTTTCAGTTTTAGTAAATCCCAAAGAAACGTACATATTTTTCAGAAAAAGACTGGTACTTAAAACAGCTATTCTTTTATAAAACTAGCAGAAGCTTTGTCACTGGCCTCCAAGTCGCTGGGGAATGCCTCATGCTTCAGGACAGTATTTCTACACTGATCTCGACTAACAGGATTTGTGCAGGAATCTGAAGGACATGACCAAGGAGAGTTCAAACCCTCTTGTCCTGATGGTGTATCCCTGGTGCTCTCAGAAGTGTACCTAACTCCACAGGTCTGCCTGTCTGATGGACCTCATCACTCACTGGATAATTTTCTCAGCATCAGGAGAACATGGTTCACAGTTGAGTCACAGCTGAGGGGCTCAGCATTTGTACAGAACCATGTTTCCAAGGGCTGTTTTCAGGCTCCTTTGAAGCCAGTGGCAAACCTTCCTATGAAAACATTTTGTCTTGAAGAAGTAACTACAGAAAAGGTACAGTGCTGTCAGGGAAAAAAATAAGCTGGGAAGGAATAACATGATGCTTCACTTGTAATCAGATGCTGTAGAAAACAAATTGAAATCTGTCCTGTAAAAAATGTAATTTGATTAATATGTGTGCATATTAATAAAACCAACACAGGCATTGCATCAACTGCTAGCTAGGAAAAACTGCTGGGAGAGGTGCAGATGTAATGACACACCAGGCACACACACTGGAGATCCAGAGGAACCACTTTTCAGGTCTTAATGGCAAGTTAAAGGAATTTGAAACAGACACAAAGGATTATCAGGGCTAACAGCAAGTGCCCAGAGCCACTCTTTAGCACTTCACTGTCCCTGTCTGCAGTCTGGGAGAGCCAAAAATGAAGCTGAAATGTCTGTGTTGAGCTGCAGGCTGCTGTGTGCTGGTTACAGGCCCTGCATATGCTGGAGATAGGTGGAGAAGCAGGCTCTCCTGACAGCCTGTGGCTTCGCAGTGCACACAGCAGATCTGGGAGATAGGTGGTAATGTACACCGTCGTATCTGGTGCCCATCTCCGTGAAGACTGTAGATCTTGGCCGGTGCTTCATGTTAGAAGTACTGTTTCTTCTTTCTGATTGTGCAATGGATGCTAAACAGGGTAGCATAGGAGCATCAAAATCTGCAGGCAGTGGGGTAGTCACAAAGACAGAGATTTCATCTGCACCTTGAGCTCCTGCCTGCCCCATGAAACAGTGTCCTGTCAGGGATAAGCCCTGCCCTCCTCATGAGGCAGCACCCCATGGAAGTTTTCCAGCCAAATTGCTGGAAGAGTCCTGCAGAAAAAAGGGTAAAAGTGCCCGTGTAAGTCCCCTAAAACTCCCTGCCTTTGCCTGAGGCATAAGAAGATACCTGTGACACCACTCCACAACTCCAAAAGAGCACAAAGTCATGAGGGTAGAGAGTTTGGGACAGCCATTTCTTCTGGGGTGCTTCCCTGGGAAAGGTGGCACTTCTGCAGTGTCCTTCACGGCATTCTGATTTTCCCCTTTCTGTGCTGCTTGTGGTTTCATGGTTTTCCCCTGGAGGGGAAATTTTTGGATTGATATGGTCCAGAATACTGGTTTGGGGTTTATACTCTCTCCTTCTCCAGCACGAAATTCTGATTCAAGCAACTGAGTTTAATGCAAGCCCCACTCTTTGTCATATATCCTTAAAACTAGATCACAAGATCTATTCATTTCATTGCCCTCCGGGCTGCTTCTGTCTTGGCAGAAGCAGCTGGAAGCAGATGAGGTTTTGCAGATGAAACCACCTGTGCACATTGTTGTGTGAAAGACAACTTGCCTTTATGCAACTCCTTCGACACAGTGCCTTCTCAAAGCTCTGCAGACGCATGGGCAGAGCACAAGTTTGCCGTTCCAGAGCTGGGCTCACAGCCTCTGCTGCCATGGGCTGGCAGGAGTGAGACCAGTGCTTTCAGTGATTTCTGCCTCCCAGGTCCTGTTCTGCACATTGGGAGCAGCAGCAGCACATTCATCTTTCCCCAGTAAAACAGGTAATGCAGAGAGCAACCTACTCCATCAGCAGCTGCCTGCTGTCTATGACTTTTGCTGTGATTATAGCTAGGACTGTTTCTCTAGCAATCTTCTCTCATAGGAGGACAGGGTGAGCAGAAAGCAATCCAGGAGGCTGTACTTAAAGCCAAGTCCTCAGGTGGCTCAGAGCAGCTTTGCTATTTACAGCAGCCCCTCAGCAATAATGGTTTGCCTCAGATGAGTTTGAAATGTCCGTGGCTAGAAAGCAAGCATTGGTTTTGGCTCTAGTACCTTTTCCACTCCAACAGTGGCTGCAGCATGAGGAGGAGCTGCAGGACACAAAGGGCTTCAGCTCTCTGGTCAGTGGCCACTGTGGGTACAACACCCCCATCTCTACCACAACCTGGACCCTCGTTTCCTCCCAGCTCACAACACTGCTGCTGATCCCAGTGGGAGCTGCAACTGGAGACTAGGGACAGCATCCAGACTTTTTTAATGTCTTGGCTAGTAGGAAAAAATGAGCAAGAAATGAAGCACAAGGTATTGTAGAAGTTAAATCAAGCCTGGTTTTCTGTGGAGAAGCAGAGATTGTGGTAAAATGTGAGAAGTGTTTATTTTTCAGAGACTAATCTGGTTTTTTTTCATTGAAAATGTGTGTGTGGGGGTGTTGACAAAAGCTGAAATATATATATTTTTTTCTTTCAAAATGTATTTTCTTTAGCTTCTGCAAATTTCCTGGTAAGACAAATACCAGATTGTGTTTGAGAAGATCAAACTTTGTGGTGTAGATTTATTCCTTTAGACATTTTCATCAATGCATTTCTTCTTCATGTTGTATTTTTTTGTAGTCTGACAAACCTTTGGGATTTTTGTATTCATTTGGTGATGGTGCTGATGTTGGACTAATCTGATTTCACTGTGGCATCTAAGTTATGCAGTCAATATTTAACAACAACTGGGATAACTTCTCTTTTTTTTTTGGGGGGGGGGGGACATAACAGCGGCTCTGTTTCCCAATACAAGACAGTCAATCCTTTATGTTACGTCTTAGTTGCTTTTAAAATATGGTTTCAGAAACCCACAACCACAGAGATAACTTCTGATTCAAAAGCATATTGACTAAAATCTGACTGCTGCTCACCCCAGGCTCCAGCACTGCAACATTGCTGTATAAATACAGGTTTTTCACTCAATAAACACTTCTTCTAGGAAACTAAGGAGTTTCATTCCTGGCCTGCAACAATACCCTGCTAGCATTGCCAGGTTCCTTACTGCCAGAAAGGGAGAGCTTCCTGGTCAGCTTCTGTCTGCCAAAAATATCCCCAAATTCAGCCCCATGTCCCAGTGGCAGTGAAGGTCAAGCCACCCTCTCACGGTTTATTTCATGGCCCAGAATTCATGTCACATGCATTTAATCATCCCTTCACTTGGCAGAAGCAGTTCTTCTGCCTCCCCATGGTTAGGTTCTCCTGCCACGCTGACATGGGGAGCATTTGTGTGTGGGATTTTTTCAGACTATCTAGTGAATATGAGCAACAGGAGAAGATTTGATAAGCAAAGTAATAATTAAAGCATGGCGAAAACTATCACCTTGAGATGTCATTAACATTTTTCAGCATCACTTAAATTAGACTGTGACTCAGTTTCATAACTGACAAAAGTCTAAGTTTATTTGTGTATAAGTAGGAGGCATTTGCATAGTCCAAAGGAGTTGCATATAGGTAAAGGAAGAAACAAAGATGGGAGGGCATCTGTATTGCATCACAACTGCGAAGAGGTGTCAATGAGCACATGCAAAGAGAGAAGCAGGCAGCTCCAGGCACTGTGCCGTAAAGCAGTAACATAGAAACTGGGGTCACCAAGCTCTTTCAGGATGTGCTGCTGAGTGAGAGTTCCAGAGGCAGGAAGTGTGGAGAGGGAACATTCTGCTGAACTAAAGAAAGTGCATGGAGTATGTGGCAGCTGAGCAATATTCCTGTGTGGATACTGAGGCAGATGGGAGTTTGCAGACAGCTGTAGGAAAAACGCCTTGTAGAATAAGGAAACTACTCAACAATGTGTTGTCCAGACACAGCCATGGATGTATCTCCATATATGTATTATATATAACCTGACCATGGACAAGAAGTGCTTGTGGTGCTTCTGGCTGTGGTGCATATTTGTCTTTATTTTTTCCAAAAGGAAGCTGGAAGTGGTTTTATCTGCATTCACCCATGATGCTGGTCGATGGCTGTAAAATTGAAAAAAGCATAGCACACACTGTAGAGGGTTTTTGTGACGTGCATTTGCTTCTTCATCTATCCCCATTTTTTTTGTCACTGTGTTGCTGGAAGAAGGTATCTTTCCAGTACAGTCTATATACAATCACACTGTGCAAGTCCACACAGTATGGGTGTTACCAGCAGCTCTTTTTAAAAAGAAATATAACCATTATAAAGTGAATGAATGTCCAGGGCTTTCATCTTTTTCTTCTGCATCAATCAGTGCTTCATTTGGTGATAAACAGCAATAAACCCGATTCTGTGAGGCCTCTTTACACACAGTGACCATAAATACTCCCTGTTCAAATGTTTCTCTGGGGCTGGGTGGAGGTGGAGAAGGTCCTGTGCTGTCCAAGGAGAGCTGGTTTTGGTCCAGAATTATTTGGCGTATATTGTCTTCTGCAGCATAAAATTCTCATTCCAGAAATGGAGTTCAGTTCAATGCAAGCCCCACTCCCTGCCATATATTCTTGAAACTAGACTATGAGATGTATTCAGTGATCTTATTAACTTTGCTGTTCTTCTGGCACACAGCTCTCTTAGCAGGGGCAGATGGAAGCAGCTGAAGTTCTGTGACATCTCTGTGACCATTGCCAGTCAAAAGGATTTTGAGCAGCTCTCAGAATAAGAGAAGACTCTTTTGACCCTTAGGTTCTGGGAATGTGAACACAATTTGGAAAAGGAGAATATCAAACAGCTAGAGAAACTGAGACTGCACAGTGAGGTGAACCCCAATCCCAGAGTGCAGCAAAGCAGCTTGAATGTCCCATGGCCACACTGCGCAGCTCTCATGCAACCATGTGGCTATAGCAGCTTTATCTCCAAGTGTCTGCTCCACAATGTACAGCATCTAAGGAGGACTGTGAAGTGGGTCAGCCATAGTATAAAAAATAATAAATGTGATACTGCAAAATAAAAATTGTCACAATGGCAAAACAAACAAACTAAAAAGAACTAAACACCCCCCCCCNACCCCCCCCCCCCCCCCCCAACACACTAAATACTATCTCCTGGCAATTTACAAGTTACTTTAGAAAAGAAAATAGGTCGTCTGATCACCAGCACAATCCGTGACATTCCATCCATCTTCCTAAGTCAGATGTTGCTTGAGAATGTTATCTGACCAAATTCATAATATTCATCTTCGGTCACAGATACTGGGAATAATGCTAGTAAATAAATGTGGTCAGCTCAGCCTCTGTCCTGGAAAGTACTTACATACTGGATTAATGCTTGCACAAGAGCTGCAGGGAAAGACAGTTTTGGGCATTTTACAGCCCCAATTCATTTTCAGGGAAGAGAAGGGACTGTGCTTTACATAGTTGCCACATTAAATATTGAAGACATTAAAAGTATTAACAGAAGTACCTGTGGATCCTGTAATTGGCTCCAGAGAGATCTTTACCAGTATCAAAAAGCAGCAGCATGTAGGGGTTTGCTTTGTTTTAATTTGTGTCTCAAGAAAACCCCTCAAAAATTTTATTCAGTCTCAGGAAACTCCTTCCCAAAGTGGGTCCTTGTGCCATTTCTCCTGGGTACTCAGCTAAATCCCTTTGTGGTGTTCAAGATCCTGAATCCCTAGACACCTAAGGCTTTATGGCAACTCTGATTTACAGTCCTTTTGCAAAATCATGGACTTACGCTGACTGCAGAGGAATTACCCTTGATTTACCACTGTTGAAAAGAGATTGGATTCTGATTAACTTGAATTTGTTGCCGTATTTTTGCTTCAGCACAATAAGAGCTTAGCTCTGTAACAAAGATGGTAACAGAAGAGTTCATTAACTTTCATGAGACACATTGAGATCCTCATCTGAGACTACACTATCATTGCTCTGGATTAATCAGATTTGTAGATTAAAGTCCGGTTGAATTAAATCTAATTTCTGCTGCCTTGGACACTGGTAGCAGCATACTGAGTGCTGAGGTTAGGCTACTTCTTCCTGAAGTACCCACGTCCTTGCAGATATATCATTGCTCTGTGAGCAGGGCATGTAGAGGAGGTGGGAACTTGTAGGACAGAGGAAAACAAAACAGAAAACTTCAGTGTCCTGCTTGTGTTAGAGGAAAAATAGAAGACATGCCATCATTCTTGTGAGGTTTACTGAATTTTGTAGAAGTTGGACATCGTTACATAGGCTTCGTCATTGTTTGGTGGTCTTGTTTCACTATTAGGCAGCATCTGAGATACGGTGTCACCATTTAAGAGCTCTGGTCTGCGCTGGCCAGAAGGATCCAGAGGAGAAGTGGAGGAAGTATTGGAACTATTGTTGTGCATGGGTACCATGTTGCCATGGCAAATCTCATAAGTGCTGGAGATGCAGTTTCCTTTGGCGACTGCAAATTGGCTTGCGCCCAGGAGTCTGTGTTGGGCTTCAGCCGGCCAGACGCCTCCATAGGTCACAGACAGATTTAGATTGTTTTTCTCTGTCATCACAGGGGTCATCTTCAGGTCTGATCTGCTCCTGACTTTTTCAGGAAGACTTGTCTCTGAAGCAGGTGAAGGCTGCAGAAAATTTTCCAGCTCAGCTTTTGCCTGAAGGCCATCCACTTTATGGATGTGAACATAACCAAAACTCTCTGGGTTAAAACTTATATCAAAATTCTGTGTGGTAAAGGGAACAGCACAGATAGTTAGCAACGTGTAATAACTTAAGAGAAAAGGTACATTCATAATTTATTTGATTTTAAAAGGGTATTTTTTATGTCTTTAGCTCTGGATGTAACCTTGAACAGACTGAAAAATAGGTTAATAGAGAATAAAGTATCATGTTGCAGAAAATCCCTTTTCATATTTATCTGGATTTATCTTGTGTCCTCCTGTAGGCAGCACCAGTGGAGGGTGTTTCATGCTCTACAGAATGTGGTAGGAACTGATTTTTCACAGGTTCACAGGATATTCTGAGTTGGAAGGGGCTCACAAGGATTATCTAGTCCAACTCCTAAGCGAATGCCCACCCAGGGATTGCACCCAGAACCCTAGAGTCATGGGCACCACGCTCCGTCCATCTGAGCCTCCCATCATCCAGATCATGTCACTGAGTTCCTCATCCAGTCTTTCCTTACACACCTCCAGGGATGGTGACTCTCCAGCCACTCATCCCCCAGCTGGCTTATCTGACACACCCATGTATTGCATGCCTGCTGTTTCACTGAAATGAGTGTATCCACACGGGTGGTTTCAGTTTCACCTTCCTAACTTAGCAGAGGGGAAGTAAAATTTCCTGAAACACATTAGGAATCCCTGCTCTGGGGGGCACAGGGAGTCAGAGAGTTGCGTTAGGCCTCCTGCTAAAATAAGACCATGCTAATAGTGTACCAGCTGGAGAGAACAACACTGGTGACTTTCTTTGGGAAAAAATGAACTAGAGGTATTTTCAGCACAACAGGCTAATCCCACGCCTCATGGTTTGTAGCATTTGTACATCTGGCTTTTAACTGGTAGAGCAGTTCATGTTCTGCATGAGGTACGAACAATTCTGCTTACAGAATTGTACAATTCCTTACATGATGACCATGTAAGGATACATGGACATCACCAGGGATGCTTGCAAAAAGGCCTCATCCAGCCCCTGGAACACAGTTTCATAGAATCACCAAAGCACCTTGTTTGGAAAGGATCTCTGGAGTCCAGCCTTGTGTGAGAAGCAGGACCTGATTTAGATTATCCAGAGCCTCATCAAGCCAAGCCTTGAATATGTTCCCAAAGGAGAACCTACCTTGTCTCTGGGAAAGGTACACAATGTTTGATTATTCTCATGAGAGAGATTATTTTCATATATCCAGAAGAAGTTTACCATGAAGTAACACGTTTGTTGCCTCTGGTCCTGTCCCCACGCAGCCTTATGGTGACAGTACCTCCCCCACCTCTCTACATACACTTCAGGTATTGGAAGGTCATGGTAGTATTCCCCACACTGAACTTCCTTTTTTTGTTTCAGCCTGTCTTTGCATACCAACTTCCCTAGCCCTTTGTAATTACTTTGTATAAGTCAAAGCTCAGGCATGAGTTGAACTATCTCTTACTTCCATACCCTTGGTTGGCATCTGCCTGTATGAATGTGGACTGTCTTCACTGAAATGTAGAGTTATTTCTGAAAGATGTCCTAGTTATTGCAGAAAATGCATGTACCATTTCTCATGAGTACTAATTTTGTCCCCAAGAGTGTATACTCAGGTGGAAAAAAACAGTGGAATAACATACGTTTTTTGGTTTCTTGCATAGTTGCTCCAGTGTTTTTTTATGATCAGGAAGGTTTGGCCATAGAGCAGGCTTGATCCTGAAAGAGCAACAGCAGACAAAAAGCATTAAACGAGGGATCCATTGAGGTATCAGAGGTTCGTATTGCCTCATTTGTACTAATTCTCACAAAGCCTTAGGGCTGGGTTGCATTATCCAGAATAACAATAGAGAATTCACAGAATAAAACAGATAGGAGAAGAGGAGTTGTAAATGTCTCTGAAGAGTCATTGTTCTTAAGAGTGCATAAACTGTCAAAGTTAAAGGAAGACACCTCATTAGGTACTGGAAACTCAGCAAATTATGCTGGAGAGGAGCTTGTTTGCATCTAGCTGTGTTAACAGGGCTCTGTGTGGTGAAACCAGTTTCTGCAAGTGGGAGAAGATGCTGTGGTTAAAGTGCAAATTTGCTGATATTTGCCTCTGCATGTTTACAGAACTCAAAGAACAACATATTGTCTTACTTCTTGACCTGCTATTAGTGCTTCAGATATCTGTACCGTGGCCTTGTCCCACAGGTCTCATTTTTACTCCTTGATTAACAAAGCTCTCATGTTGTTCTGCTGGATACCTCCAGCTGTGGCGCCTCTAGAGAATACTATCCAACAGAGGTTCAATCTTACAATGATAAAATATAACTGCACAAGTACATGAATATATATTTCATTTTATTTATATGTCTGTATATGTGGGTGTATACACACATATGTGTAAAACTCTTTTTATTAATTACAAGTATCTGGGATTTGAAAGTCTCGCCTGTTTTTTTCTGAAGTTTTACGTAAACTAAACTTCTAGTAAAGTTAGAAAACTGCATGCTGCCAGCAATTGTAAAATGCAAGAAATAGAAATCCCAAGCTACATCTGTACTTGCTAATAAAAAAGCACAAGGGTGGATAACTCCAGTGTCTAAAATGTTTAATTATTGAACTTGGCATGGTTCAGCTGAGACCGACTAGCACATTCCCAGGTAAATTCCATATCTAACTCAGAAGTTAGCATAGCCTAAGTGATGTCCCAAGGAAGCAGCTCACACACAGCCACCTCTCTTGAGGTAGATGTCATAGTTAGGCTGCTGTGAGTGCCATTGAGCAGTCCCGGGCTTTCTGTCTTGCAGGAAGTTCATCTTCAATGGCTAAGCTTGGATTTTTTCTAGTGTATGTATCTGTTCATTTTTTAAATTTGTCTCCTCTAAATGCTACATAATCATATATAGCTGTGTGGGTAAAAATATATTTAGCATTTTCTACATATTACTGTGTAGCAAATATATATATTAAAACCCCCAAACAATCCAGACGAAGGACTTCCTGGGTAAGGAACGTATAGTCCCACTTGTGGTGTTACTGGTTTGGTGCAGTTTGTGGAGGCTGGTTTTAACACACGGCTGTCTGGTTGCAGATCTGGCCGGGCTGGTGTTTAAACACCAAGCCCTTGTTGCAGAGGGCTCTGCCCTGCTGCTTCTGAAAAGACTGCAAAGCAAACATCCTGCTGACTCAGCCTGCAAAAGGGAAAGAGGCAATCTCCCTGGTATGCTCTTTTCACACCTTTTGGGACTTGACTAAAACCTGCAGGTTGCTTTTGTGATCTGGATCTTGCTTTTGAGTCGTTTGCCTTCAGTGGGGCACTGACTCACTAAGAGTTTTTTGGTGACTTCGGCTCCCCAAAAGTCCCTGAGTTCTGGGGCCAAGTCTGAAGTTGCACAAAATAGCAGGTCGTCTTCTGCCTGCCAATACTGTCTCTTTTATTGTCCGTTTTGACTCTTTGCTTGCCTTCAGCTTGATCCAGAGGTACCAAGGTGGAGAGAAGATAGTTCACAAGTATGACAGGGAAAGCAGTAAGACTGTCAGAACAGGATTGGCTTACAACACTTTTTCTGATATTAAGAGAGTTAGATTACCTGTTTTCCCAAAAAATTATGATCAGTGCAATCATAACAACGCACAGCATGAATCCCAGGATGGAGAGTATAACCACGACCACACTGCTGTCTAAGGGAAAACAAAAAACATCAGCCAATACACTTACATGTTTCACAGTTAAGCCACTATAACTGTGATGTCTTTTCAGACAAGAAATTGTGAATTAACTCCAAGCATTGCTTTTGCCTATCATTGGGCTGGTGCTTCATTTCTCCCAGGAAGGAAGAAAAAGGTAGGCTGCCAGAGCATCAGCACTTCACTGAGACCCAAGCTGGATTCCCAGACTGCATTAAAGCAGTTTGAAGTGTGCTATCACCTTCACTGCAATGAAACCACCCTTTGCTGTGTTCTCACATGAGCACTGAAATGACTTCTAACACACATAATGCTGAGGTGCCCCTGGGTGCTGAAGTGACTCTAAGGTCTACAAGGATTTTTCATGTTTACAAGTGCAGTGATGAGATTTTATCCTGTGTTGCAGTTGTGATTAAAGAGCCATGTTTGCACATAAATCCAAGGCCCTGAAGTGGGTCACTTTTCACAGATTTTTGTGCCTTGCACAAAACACTCAGCACAAACAGCAGCAAGCAGAGAATCAGCCTTCATCTCCCTCTGCACCCACCCCCTCATGCCCTCATAGCAGCAGTTCATCTGAATTTATTGCCTTTGAGTGAGATGTAAATTCACACGGAGAGTCATCCCCAGACCAGAGCAATGCAGCTGCTTTCTGAGTCACCTCCTGGGAGTGCTTGGTGTCTGTGAGGGTTGACTCTGCTGTGGATGTGGGCTCTTCCCTCCCCATGCCCTCATCTCTGCTGCTGCTAGAGCTGGCCAGGGAGCCCTGAGCCCCCAGACTTGCTTTCCTCCAGGTGGACCAAAGTGTTTTCTGCCCTTACAGCTCTCTGTGGAGTGCTGCTCTCTTGTTGTCCTGAAGCTCTTGGAAGTGCTCCATTCGCTCCACATGCCCTTGAAATAATCTCCATTGGGCTGTGAACGTACTTTCACCTCATATGATGCATCATTTTCCAGATTTTTTCCCAGCAATTTTATCTCAAGATATGGTGTTTCTATCGTCTAAACACATAAAAAAACCCAGTTATTTTTTCAGAAGACAGTGGAGAATTAACTTAGAGTTTCAGCAAAATACGTTAGATCATGTGCATCCCTGCAACATTACGTTTTTTGTTCCATGTCTTTTGTTACTACACAGATACTTATCAGTCCATCAGCCTCGTTGAACAGCAAGGTAGTCCAGATAATATTGAGAAGAGACAAATGCCAGGTAAAAGCTCTTTGGAAAACAGCTGGGAGTATCGGCTGTTTTTTGTTACCGCAGTGGGAAATATGTGCTTCCCTAGGAAGGCTTTAAAGAGAGAGGGGAAAAAATACATTTGTGCAGCATAAAAAGACAACTTCTAAAAGAGAAGTTACAAGGAAATCTGAAGCTGAAATCCCACAGTGCAGCTGTGATGCTCTTTATTTCAGGCAGCTCTGTATTTTGCTGTCTGGATACACTTATACTATATCTGATCTTTGTGTACTTTTAAGCCTAATAACAAGAAAGGAAACTTAATTCATGAAACAGCTAACAAGCGCCAAGTGATGACCAGGTGTTAGAAAAACAAAGAATTTGTTGGTAGAATTATTGTGGTTTAGGCCTTGACATGTTTGAGTGATGTCAGACCTAGGGGGAGGTTAACAAAGCTTAAGAAGAAGGATGTACCACCAATAGTAGATAAGCATAGAATGCAGACTAGATAAGCAAAGAATACAGAATTTATGGGGCACAAGGACATCGGGCAGAACTCCCCAAGATAAGGAAGAATCTTAGAAAGACAATCAGCAACTGAGCTGAAATTAGCTCCAGCAGGATAAAAGGTCTTTCCAGCAGGGCCAGATCTTAGACCACTGACTCATGGACCACCAACCCAAGAAACCCACCAACTTAAAAGGAAAGGAAGACTGAACATTCAGAGTAATTAGCAGGAGAAGCAAGAGAATCATTAACCAATAGAAGATAGAATACTTGACAAAAGAACTAAGCAACTTGTAGTGAACTAACACTAATTCTTCTATTTACTAATACTTAGAGTAATATATACTAAACAATAATACAGCAGAAGAGTACCCAGGCTTGCACAACTCTGAAATAAATAAGCAATGTTTCTCTCCTGAGTGTAATTATTGGCTTGTTGCACACTGTGTAACAAATCTGATTTGTGTGGAAAACACTGTGTTCCCTCTGTAAAAAACAGGTGTAGCCCATGCTAGTCATGACTAGCATTTGTATGGCTGCCTTTGTGACAGGGGACACAGATGTCCCTGTGCTGGGCAGCCCAAACCAGACCCCATTCCCAGCCAGCTGTAGCCTTAAATAGTCTGAGGATGGGAGAGCTGGAAGGCTGCACCCAAAGCCTGGAAGGACTCAGAGAAAAAGAGGACATGCAGAAACTTGCTAAATAAGAAAAGAAGTCATACATTTTACTGACTGATAAGCACAGAAAATAAGAGCAAAAGTAACATGGCAAACAGCAAACCACCCAAACGCTTGGAATAGTTCACCACATTATGTTTTTTCTTCCCACTGCAAAGCCTAAATTGATGAAACTTTGTTAGCCCAGAGAAGTGTTTGACTTAGAAGGGTGCTGCAGGCCTGGAATTATTTTGACTCATAAAATTTCCAAATACCAAATATTGCACTTTTCCGAGTTTTTAGCTAGTGAACTGTAGAAATGCAGATCTGAGAATTTTTACATGCTACTGGTAATTTTGATAATGTTTAATTTTATAAATTAGTGTGAAAGACACAGCAATACATCATCACTTACCTTCCAAGTACCTTCTTTCTGCCGATAGGCTATTTGGTGTATTAATTTGTCCTTTAAGTATT